>PVIR01010155.1:0-51284 GCA_004026965.1 Petromus typicus
TGCCTCCCCTCCCAGAATCCCTGTGCTGGGTGGCTGAACATGTTTGGGTTTGGGTTTGGGTTGGCTGAGCCACGGTAGCAAGCAGATTCCAACATATATTGACTTCATTCCTGGAAAACTGTATCATTAGATGACATAGCACTCTGGGATGGACACTGAAGGTCAACAGGTGTCTCGGTGGTGCACAGTGATCCGGGGAGCTTCCAGCTCCTTCCAGCTGTCATTCTATTGCCTCCCAAAGGTCTTGAGTCACTAGAAGGGGAAGAAGCACACGGAAGAAACACTCAGCTGTCTCAAAATTTCCTCACACTTTCTTGGCTGGGGTTCAGTTTTGTGGCCTCTTCTACCTGCAGGAAGGACTGGAAAATATTGCCTAGCCCCTCCCACAGGCAATGGTACCTCTTCCTCCCAATGCCTACCTCCTTTACCTTCCTACGCACTCTGTTAACCCTGCAATGTAAAGTATTAAGAATTTTACAATTCTGGAGCTAACCCAATCAAAAGACAGCCACCTCCTGCTTCCGAGGAGCAGGTAATAGAATCTGCTCACCAAGAAGTAATCATTACTGTCTGGGAAACACATACCACATTCTAGCACTGGTCTGCATTAGCATTCTTGGAGTTTTTATTTTGTTTGCTTTAAAGTTTATTGTACATGCTGTTATTCATTATATCCAATTTTCACTGATGTATACCAGCTACAGGGGAAATAAGAACCAAACATCTTCCTTGAGCACAAATACATTTCAGAGCTTCTAGCTCAGAATCAGTCTTGTGATATTAATCTTTGGATAGGTTATTTGGATTCCATCCAGACACACTTGCCTTAATGATATTGTTAAAGGGAAAGAGGGTCAGACTTGGGGTTATAGCCCTGGACCCAAGAATCCTGAGGCCTTTCCTGTGGCCCTTTGTGAGGCTGGTCCCAGTTATCTGTCCAGGAACAAGAGAAGTCAAGTTGGTTTAGGTCAGTGTTGAGTATTTGTTGGGTTCCCAGTGAAATAATAGGCATTTTGGGCTTGAAGGGTGGGTGGGCAAAGGGGCATCAAACGGAGCATCTTCACAAACTACTTGGTGGTCCTTGGAGGCAGCCATCTGTCTATGACAATAGATTCCTCAAATTCTGTCACCTCTGATTTCCTTTTCCTGATCATTCTAAGGGCTACTGCTCTTTTTTCCCATCTCCCCTTGCTTTGTACCTCAGGGAAATCATCATATCTCCTGACTTATTGTCACATTTTTTTATCCAGGTCTCTCAAATCTGAAACTTCCCCTCATCTGAGGCAAAGCCAACCAGGGGCTCTAGATCAACCATGAAATCATACTGTTGGAACGAAACCTGCCCATCTCTCCAGGTTCCCAGCTGTTTCCATGGAAACATTTCCATGCTTCCCCAAAGATAGTGTGGCTGGGTCCCATCTTGGTGTGAGCTGAACTCATGGACTGGTGACATTTATCCACACACATGGGAGACATCTTCCATTCTTTTCGCCTTTTCGCTTCCACTTGCATATAGTCACTGATGTCTGCGTGTTCTTTTATGCTGCCTCTTGGATTCATTTCCTCCCTCTCATCACCATTCCTGCTGCACCCCAGGACACACTGACATTGTCCTCAACCCCACACTTCATGCACCAACTTGTTTACACATCATATTCTTCACAAATTTAATTTCATCATACTCCAGGGTGATTATTTCTTGAGAAGGGATACCAGGCAAAGGATGATAGCTTTCTGGCTGAGGCATGAAAGAGTCTTGGCAATGAGAACTGCTAGAGATGGGGAAAAGCTGAGAAGGTTCCATCCTGGAACTATGAGGACAACCACACTAGAGGCCCATTTGGAGACAGCTGGCACAGAAATCTCAGTGTCACAGTGGCCTCAGAAACTCAGCTGTAACTGTGGCTGGTACCACTGTTCAGTTGGGAGATCTGTGACAGTGAGAGCCCCTGGGCAGCAGGCAGACAGCTCCTCTTCCTCTTGGGAAGTGACTCAGCGTCTTCCATCTAGCAAAGCCCTCCATAAGCCACTTCATTGTTCCTATTTCCCAGCATACACCTGGTGTTCCAGTCACCCCCGGAATCTTCACACATCTCACAGTCGTCTGTTCTGCCTGGTTTCACAGCCAGCCCTGACCATGCTGAGGAACGTGGGGCTCCCCTTCCCTCTTTGAGGCTCTGGAGCTACTTGCTGCCATAGCCACTGTGAACCCTCAGCTTGCAGCCATTCTTTCTTCATCCTCTGGGAAATGAACTTCAGCTTTGGTTTTCCCCACTGGGAATTTACTTTGGCCCTGAAACCAGACCGGACAGCTGGGACCTGGAGCTCTCCCCACCCACCCAGGCTCTTAGACTGAGCAACATTATGCCCCCAGCAGCAGCAGATGGCCTTTCAAAGGGGCCACGCCCTAGTCTGAGGCTCCCCGCTGAAAAGTGGGCTGTAGGCATCCTTGACTCACCCTGGAATCCTCGTCAGATTTCTCCTAGATCTCCTGCTGGATTCTCCATCCACGCTGAGGGTATGGCTGACACTCTGGTGAGTGGCCTCAGTTAGTCTCCCATTTCCAGGTTCAGTTCTCTCCACCTCGAAGGTCCCCAGCCTGGACCTCTGCTCCAGATCCCCTGTGGGAACCTGCCATTGACCTATTTTTCCCCACACTGGACCCTCTGGTTACCAATGCCCGGAACCTTTCCTGCATCCCCACTGAGACGTGGGAGCACTTGACTTCTCCGCTTGGTTCAGGACTATTGGGTTGGGGTTACTATCACCAGTCCATCCCAGGTAGGTCTCTGCTGGATCAAAGCTCGACTTTGTCCAGCACAACATGATTGGGACTTGAAAAAAATAATTCCGGACGACATGACACACAGTGCAGGGGACAAACTGCCCTCCTCCTTAGTTAACAGGAGCTTTCTCTGCAGAGGAACATGGGCTCGCCCACGGTGGGGAGCGTAGAAACACTAGGTGAATCCACTCTCAAGTGACTGTGGCCAAGCAAAGTCATTGCTTCCCCATAGATATGATGTGGCCTGGGGAGGTATGAGTGAAATTCATACACCAGATACCTTTAGAAGTGACAGTCGCTCCACCATTTACACCATCTCTGCCAGAACTACCAGTGTTGGTGATTAAAATGCAGATTCCTGAGGTGGTGCTGCACCTGCTTGGCAAGTGCAAGGTCCTGAGTTCGATCCCAAGCACAGAAACAAACAAGCAAAACCCTAAATGCAAATCCCTGGCCTCCCACACATCTAACCAGAACCCCTGAAGCAGTTCCTGGGGATCCACATTCTTTTGTCTCACACTGTCTCTGCAGTCTGTCACTTTAGCTCTTCACCCTGAGGGTCCTGCAGCAAACCCCAGAGATCCTGTTGGTCTAGGACAAGATTCATGTCTGCAATTGTCCTACATCATTCTCTCTGAGTGGGAACTCATGAAGCATCTGTTGAACTAAAGTAGCCCTTCTGAACGCAGACCTTATTTTCCTTGTTTTGCGGAGTCAACCCTGGTTCTCAGTAAATGGTCTATCTCTAACGGAGGAGAGAGGTCACAGAGCAAGGGCACTTCTGTGAATGGAGAAAGAAGAGGCAGAAGCTTTAGCTAATGCCCAGCCCACTGCCCTCTGCTGGTTGCTAAGGCAGTAGAAGCTGTTTGGTTTTTCACAAGTCACAGACCCTCTGTTTGGCAGAGATGCCCTGGAAAGGCAGGCTCAGTGCGGGCCAGTTGTAAGGAAGATCTGACATTGAATAGCAAATGGCATCAACCTTGAGTGTCTCAGCTGGGCAGAGACTGTACAGTTTGGGATTTCGTTCTTGGGATAAGAGTTACATTACAGTCCTTGAGGTGTTCTCAGGTGTCTGGTAAGTTCCCAGGGGCTCTGCCCTTCATAAGTGTCACGGGGAGAAGCTGTCCTATATCAAAGGTCATAGCTGTGTCAAAATGAACAAACACTATGACTGGTTGTTCCCCGGTGGCCAGCTTGGCAGGATTCTGGGCAGCTCCTGACTTGCCTGGGCCCTAGGGCCTCCTTGCTTCCAGTGTGGCAGTTGGAAGCAGTGGCTGGGTCAGCTTCTCCTCTTTCCTCAAGGTGAGAGGTATGCCCGACCCTGAAGCTTGCTGGGAAACACTGACCTTGCTTCTAAGAACTCCTGAACTCTTGGCTTCCTAGAGTCAGTCTCTCACCTAGAGGGACAGTAGAGACATAAAGATGGCCAGGAAAAAAATTAAATCCCCTGCATACAATTTTCTCATAAATCAAAGTCCAACAAGAAATCTGTCAATGACAACAACCAACAAGGAATGGACACCTGCTGTAAATGGAAAATGCGTGTGACCTACATGAGAATGATTACTATTGGCTTGTGAGGTCTGTTGACGCTTGTGAGCAAGTCACTTTTATGTGTCTCTACAACCAAGTGTTTACAAAGCAGTCAGCCTTTTTTTCTGGGTACAAGGAACATACAAAGAAAAGCCTCTGGGCTCCAAGAATTACAATCTAGACAGAGAAATTAGACAACAGAACAACATAAAAAGCCTCAAAACCAGCTTACCTTCCTAAATGGCCTGGACAGTTCTTGAAGGGAAAAGTCCTGGGTCTTACTTTGAATCCTCCGTCTCTAATTTTTCAGCATCTTAAATATTTGCAAGGTAGAACTCTACTTAACATATAGTACTTCGTTGCAAGCAACAGAAATGAACTGTATGATTGGAGAGAGGGTGAATTCTAGCACAGCTGCGGTGAGGCAGCCAAGAGAACAGGTTCAGGAAACAGCAGAAATCGTGACTAGCTAGAGGGCAGGAAGCACCACCAGGACAAGCCGATGAAGACACCTATGTCGACACAGCAAGGTCAGGAATCTAGGGCTTGTACCATGGATATTCCTGGCACTGGACACATCACACCATGGCCTGAGTCTCTGTCCTGATTGCCACAGAAGCTTGAAAGCTTCTCCAGAGTCCATATTCCTTTGCATCAACCACTTCAAGACTACACGTCAGGGCAGAAGTCCTGGGCCCACATACCCACTTCTTAGCTGCAAAGGAGGCTAAAAACTAGAGGTTTTTGTTTTGGTGGGGAGGTGGACACCCACGAATAAAGTGGGAAATTCCTCAAAATATAGTAAAGGGTTCTGATACAGGACAGACAAAACAACAGACATTCTGCTGTAAGAATTCCCTTTCATAGTTGTCCATCTACGCAGACATCTCTCCATCTTATTTCCTGATGATTTCATAAGTAAATCATAGATCTTCCCTGTGAATATTTTATCTTTTGTATATAAACACTTTAGACTACATATCATTAATTAAAATTCAGTATTTATGGATAGTTCTTTTAAAACAAAAGCCAATCTTCACAGCTAAGTACTATTTAAGTATTATTTTACTTGTTTTGACAAATGCATATATAAATACTCCAAACGCTCAATAATGTAGAGTATTCCCTTTACCTTAATAATTCTTGCCATTCACATTCTACCTTTACTCTCAAAACAGCTGCTCTTCTGTTCTTCTAGTTTTATTTTTGTTTTTGTTTTTAGATAGGATCTCCCTAAGTTGCTCAGTTGCCCAGGCTGCACTTGAACTTGAGATCTTTCTGCCTTACTGGGTTTTTGTTTTTTTCATTTTAGATGTATTTTGTCTGTTTTAGAACTTCATATGTATGAGAAAGTACAGTATATACCCTTTGTGTAAGACTTTTCTCATTCAGTGTGGTACGTTAAAGATTTATCTTTTTGATTGTATGTGTTGGTAGTTAATTTCTTTTCCTTAAGGTTTTTATTTCATTTGTATGAATATACCATAATTTGTTTACCAGTTCTTTTTTTGATGGACATTTGGACTATTGCCAGCTTTTAGCTATTATAAATAAAGGTGCTATAAATATTTTTATTCTAGGGTTTTGTGGCTGTATGTTTTCATTTCTCCTAGGTAAATACTTACAAGTAGAATAGTTGAGTTAGTAGTGTAGGCACATCTAGTTGTATCGAAACTGTCCAATCTTTGTTTCCAAAGCGGTTAAACCATGTTATACTCTTTCTAAAAATGTGTGAGTTACAGTTACCTGGCATCCTTGCAGCACTTATTTCCAGCCTTTTTAATTTGAGTTGCTCTGGGGACTGTGTAACAGCAGCTGCCTGCAGATTATTTTATGTTATTTTAATTTTGAGGCAGACTCTCGCTTTTGTAGTCTAGGCTGGCCCTGAGCTCAGCCTTGAACTCACAGCAGTTCTCCTGCCTCTGCCTCCCAAGTGCTGGGATTATAGGTGTGAGCCACCATGCCCAGCACTGTGGTATGTGGTACTGATTGCTAGTGGGCGTGAGTCTCAACACCTAGCATTGCTGTATGTGATTACCTGGGATCAACCTGGGTCCTTGTACCTGCAAGGCAGATGCCAGAACCACTGAGCTAAATCCCCAGCCCTGCCTGTCATTTTAATTTCTATGTCTGTGCAGATTATTCTTCACTTTTTCATATGCTAATTGACCAAGTGTGTATCTTCTTTTGTGATGGGTTCACATGTATTCCTCTGTTTAATAGAATTATCCTTCTACTTTTTTTTTTTTTTAAGGTGTTTTGAGACAAGGTCTCACTTTGTGATTCAGGCTGGCCTTGAGCTCAGCCTCCAACTCACATCACAGCAATCCTCCTGCCTCTGCCTCCCAAGTGCTGGGATTACAGGCGTGAGCCACCACGCCCGGCACTGTGGTATGTGGTACTGGTTCCTACTGGGGTGAGTCTCCATGCCCAGTATTGTTATGTGGTTACCGGGGATCGAACCCGGGTCCTTGCACTTGCAAGACAGGCGCCAGAGCCACTCAGCTATATCCCTGGCCCTGTCCTTCTACTTTGGAGACATAGTTTGCTAATATTTAGTTAAATATTTTTGTATCCATGTTCATGAAGAATATTGGGGTGTAATTTACTTTTATTGTAATAGTCTCCTTTGGTTTTTATCAAACCTACAATAATGAGTTTGGAAATATTCTCTTTTCTTCTATTTTATAAGAAATAGTCTGTTCTCTACAAAATTATTTCAAAAATGTATTTTCCACTCTTACTTCCAGCCTACCTCTAACTTTATTATATTTATACTCTGCTTGATATTGGATTAAAAAAAATGACACTTGTTTTTTTATAGCCTATCCTTCTTGACCTTTTAAATGGAATGTTTTAGTCAGTTTACTATTCTCTGCTCACTTATTCTTTTATGATCTCTTTGCTTTACCGGTTGTCACCCTTACTCTTTCAGATCTAAAAGTTTAGTGTGAATTCCACCCATTGGGCTCAGAGGCTGTCGACATCTTGTTAAATAAGGACCATCTGCTAGGATGCTTTCTTTGTCTTGAAGGGCTACATCATTACTATTGCCTCACAGCAAAGACCCGTTTCTCAAATGCTTTTCTCCTTGTCCCTATACCTCGACCTGACTTCATATTTGGAGCCCATGACTTCTTCTCAGTGGTTGAGGTTATTACTGGAGATGCCTACACCTTGACCAGTAGAGATGCAGGTGGCAGGAGTGAAAGGTGGTGTTGCTTGTTTCCCCAGACTTTAGGTCAAGAAAGTGCTTGCTCCTAAGCATTCTCTTTCTTCAGCCACCACAATCAGCCTTTGAAAGTCTGTAGTCATAATGATATAGGGGGAATAGATACAGCCCCAAGCATAAAGTCATGCTCTCTAAAATGGAAGAATGAATTCTGGTAACAATGGGGGTTAAGAGTAGGAAAAATTTATGAGAGATAATTTCTCCCTAAGAAAGACAGATAAGGGACCCAAAAGTGGGACCCCCCCCCATTTCCCAGGGGTTTTTATGGAACAAAGCCATGAGGTGAGGAAAGTTCAAGGTGGGACAAAACTTTAGTCAACTAGTAAGATTGCAAGTCACTTGCTTAGATAATATTGATCCAATGGGAAATCACAAGGTAGACAAAACTACAATTAACCAATAAGATATGACAAATATAGTTGCTAAGGTAATATTGATTAAATGAGGTTCCAGTAGGGAAGCAAGTCATGTAGCAAGTGAACAAAGATTTTCAGGGAGGAATCTTTACTGGAAGGAGTGGGTGAGAGCTTGGTCCCAAACCCAAGTGATCGATACCCATTTAGAGTATCAATCACTGCTATTTACCCTATATGGGTGTGATAGATTCTTCTTCTTTCCAATGCCAGCCTTCATGAATATTTCTTAGTTATTCTCCATGTTGCCTTCTTGAAGTTCTGCCCTATCTAACTGCTTACAAGATACCTAATTAACTTATCTGTCTGCAATAATAGTAGCAGATTTCTCTTCAAAAATTCCCTACTTCTTATTGAGGCTGTGAGAGAAGAATTTTTTGGAAAAGAGATAGTTTAACCAGGATTATAAATGTGTCCTGAAGACTGAATGGACTCCTCAAGAGTTGACACATAAAATCCATGGTGAATGTTTGAATGACAAAAAGAACTTACCATAGTAAAAGACACATTGCCAAGAATAACGGGACAACTGTGTTCAAAGTAATTAGGGAGTAATTTTGAGTATGGGAGGATTAATAGCAATGTCTTTTATTGTAAAAAAAAATTTAAATTTAAACTTTGACCAGATTTTTTGGCCACCAGGTAAGCATTCAAATTCAAATGGCACAGGCAGTTCTCCCTGTGGTATTGACTGGCTCCCACAGGTAGTCAGATGCGTTGCCTTTTTATCTACTGGCACCTAGAAGAGTCTAAGAAACCGCGGGCAGAGGCTCAGCCCTTGGCCCCTAAGGGAGGGGTCCAGGGACCTGGTGACATGCGCAGCAGCAGATTCACGTCTGAACATAACCACTAAAAACAGAAACCCACTTCCTACAACCACGCTGTAGCCACCATGCCCAAGCAGCTGCTCTCATGAATAAATTATTTTTCTCTTAAGTTCCTCTTCATGGTAACACAAGATGTACTTGGGGAAAGCCACTGGTACCACCTGATCTTATATTTCAAAAATTCAAACCTAACCGACTGTTACATGTAGGAAAATACCACAAGAACAAGCCTGGGGCTCCTGGACCAATCAGCAAATACCAGTTTATTCAATAGTGTGAGAATCCAGCACGAGTCATCAGCCCAAAGCCCCAGGATTGACAGTTGGCTACAGCCTCCTCCACAGCCTTTCTGCCTGTAGAGTTTCCGCCATTTCATCCCACAGCATTAGGGCCTCACAGTGCTGGTCTGCAGGGCTTCCTCGTCACCCCCCGATCATGTCTCACAATGTTTTTAATCCCTCTTAGTGCCCTCAGAAGAAATCTCAGTTCACCTTCATGGGCTCAGGATTTTGACCACGTGTGCCTCTTCAGCCTGAGCTGTCCCCTCGCCTCTCTCTCTTCTGGTTCCCAGACCCCAGCACTGTTGGCAATGAGCCTCTGGTCGTCCATTTCCCTCCTTCTGGACCACTTCTTCCCCCAGCCCCAACCTCACTGTATTAGCTTCCTATTTATCCTATAACAATTTTCCATAGACTTCATAGTGTCAAACAAAACAAACTTACTCTGTCAGAGTTCTGGGAGCCACACGTCTGAAATCAGTTTTAATGGCTAAGTCAGGATATGGGCTGGGCTGGTTCCTTATGGAGGCTCTGAGGAGACAGTTGGTCTCCTTGGCTTAGCAGCTGCAAGGGGGTGGGGGGACAGCTCCTCCTTTCTCTCTTAATTCACCACACTTGGTCTCAGAGGCGCAGTGCCTTCTCTTCCGTTTTAGGCACATCTCCTTCTCTCTCCTTCATAAGGACAGTTATGGACATGAGGTGATGAGATTTAGGGCAACAGGATGACCCGGGATAACCCCTCAACTTGAGATCCTTCATTCATTCCCATCATAATGTCCCATTGCCCACAGAAGATGACACTGACCATGTGTCATCCAGATCCAGGTGACCAGAATATGAATATTTTTGGGTGCCTGCCACACCCACCATCCTGGAAAACTCCCTTCTGTCCTCCTTTAGAACTTGTTTTGATTTAACTTTTCTTCTCTATGTGCTCTCCCTCCTCCCCAACACTATGTTCAGGGCCTCGCGGTATAGCATGTAGCACCTGGATCGTAATTGCCTCTATGCCTTCCTTCTCCCAGCTAGCACTAGCAGCCTGGGGGCTGGGCGCTGGCCTGCCCTCTTCCTCTCAGCATCCTGGAGGCCCGGGACAGGGTGTGAGCATCTATGTTTGGAGGACTGAAGATGCGTTCTGGCTGATAACTTCAGGATGAAAGCCCCAGTGAGGGGCACACAGAGGCCCCTCTTCAAGGTGATAAAGACCCTGAAGGAGGTAGGGCTGTGTGCTTGTTGGGTGGGCCTTAGTGGTACTTCCCTCAGGGCCGGACTCCAGTGCTTTGCAAGGAGTTCAACAGCCAACCAGCCGCCAAGCCCCTTGCTCTTCTGGGCCCACTCAAGTTTCCCGTTGCCCTGCCCCCAGAGACATGGCCCTGCTCTGTAAACGCTTGGAGTTCAACTTCACTGCACCTTCCTGGTGGTCTGTGGCTGACTGGTTGTTTAGACACTGATTAACTTTTCTGGGAAACACAATGATTAGTCAAATTCCACGCACCTATCAGGGAAGATAAAAACCCAGCAAACATTAACCCAGATCCGCGCTTTACAACCTGCAGTTGCCCTTGGGTATCCTGGCAGTGCTCCCTTGCCCCCGAGTCCAGGTAGCTGTTTAATTAAAGGGGAAAAACTCAGAGTAGCATGTTTTTAATTTATGCCAAGAGATATGGAACATGACCCTTGGATGTAGACTGAAGCATCACCAAGGTTTACGAATCAGCAAGAAACCCAAACAGTCTTCCCTCCCAAGGCTATATTATATCACAAGCTGAAAGCGTTTGTTTCTGACAAGGCTAACTTAGTTTAAATTATTTATATAAAACCTATAAGCCACTAAAACATTCCTCTAGAATAAGATACAGAAGGAACGAAGTCTTGGCAAGCCGAGACCTGGCTGCAGCAAGCGTTCTGCTCCTCGCGGTGCTGGTGTGAACTCAGGTGTGTCCTGAGGGGTCCTCTCACCGGGTGGTCACTGTGAGCACGGAGGAGGTTTCCCGGAGTCTCTGCTGTGTGATGAATGATGGAAACAGGCTGACAAGTCTAGTCAGCCTTCAAAAAGGCATCATCTCTTTGAGAACGCAAATGCGGGAACAGTATACAATGGATCATCCCCTCCATGGAGTCCATAGGGCCCCTCTGCTCTGCACCCCCTTAGGTGTCTGAGAGGAGGTGCCTGGATATCACAGGACTCGTGATCAAATCCCTGGACCTCCTGGGACGTGAACAGCCTCTCTCTGAGATGACCCCTTGTTGGCAGTCGTTTCTGCAGTGTGCTAGGTCCTTTCTATACAGTTCAGAGGACATTCTCTTTTTGTGTTTCCCCAAGAAACTGCCTCTGCCCCCCATATCCTTCCTCCCTTCTCTCTCTGCACTTCTGAACTGATCCTACCTTCTGTCACCTCCTCCAGGGGAGTACTACACCTTCCAGCATCCTGGGCATGGTGAAAAAGAGCACCATAAGCTAGGGGTTTGGGGTGAATGAGAACCACAATTCATTCTAACATGTCATGTAATTAGCTTTGGTTCTAAAATCTGGATTTCTTTTCTCTGTCCTCAACCTTGACTTGACAGGCTGTTTAGGGTTGTGTTTAAGAGCATGGGTTTAGCGTCTGGTAGACTGTGTTAGTGCTGGCTTTGTCATTTATAAACTGTGCCCTTGAGTGAAGCAGTTGACCTATAATTCCTGTTTTCTGTCTTTAAAATGAAATGACAGTGATATCTACCTTACAGAGGCATTTTGAGATGGAAAATGAGGTCTGACATGTAAAAGGCTTAGCCATTCCTAGTTTACATACCAAATGATCAGTAACCATTAGCTATTGTTTTTATTGACAATGACAGAAATGTAGGCAACATAAGAACAGCATGTAGATGCTTTCAATAGAGAATTCTGGTGAACTGACCACTGTATCGTTTGCATCTTGTGTGCAGCACTGAGAGATACATGGGAAAAATCTTCCTTTTTTTTAGGTTTTTTGAGACAGGGTCTCACTTTGTGGTTCAGGCTGGCCCTGAGCTCAGCCTCAAACTCACATCACAGCAATCCTCCTGCCTCTGCTTCCTGAGTGCTGGGATTACAGGCGTGAGCCACCACGCCTGGCACTGTGGTATGTGGTACTGATTGCTGCTGGACGTGAGTCTCCACACCCAGTACGGTATGTGGTAACCGGGGATTGAACCCGGGCCCTTGCACTTGCAAAACAGGTGCCGGAACCACTGAACTATATCCCCGGCCCGGGAAAAATCTTTCTAAGTGTGCACAGAGGGTGCAGAGATGTAGCTCAGGGGCACCACGTCTGCCTTGCAAGTGCAAGGCCTGAGTTCGATCTCAAGCACTGAAAAACAAAGTGTGCATGGGAAGTAAGTTCCCAGAGTGATGGAATTCTGAGAGCCCACTCCCAAATCCTTCTGGGTCTCTAGGATTGAATAACATTGTATATTTAGCCTGCACTGCTTTGTTGGAAACTTGGCCCAAAGAAAAATATTTCAGTAGAGATGATCACGAGTAAGTTTGGCTTAAGGAAGGGCCATCGAACTCCATAACACATGACTGAGAAGAACAGCAAATGGATCGGAATCCATCTGACTCACTGAACACCGGTGTGCAAGGGACAAAAGCTACACCCCAAAGGACTCAAGCCAGAGACTTGGGAGAAGGAATTATTCAGGCAGGAACTGTTCAGGGCTGAAGTAACTGCAAACAGACCCAACTGGTTTTTGTGGTGGGTAATGTTTGTTTAACGTTACGTCCAGATGTCTGATTGTAAGATATATCTTGTTAGCATCAAAAAGAGTTTATAAAATTCGTAGTTGAGCTCCATATTGGGATCAGTAATGGGATAAGTCAAATTGAAATGGAATTGCAGGCCTTACCCACGTAAGGAAGGGATAGAGACTGTTCCAGATTTCAAAAAAGGAGACAAAAATAAATAAAGTAAGAGGATCACATGAATAAGAGGCCTTGTCCAGTTTTCTCTGCTCTTTTCCAGCTGCAGGAAAAATGCTAAGTCGCAGACATGGCAAAGTCATCAGGGATATTGCAAAGGTCTGGTTTGCTTAGGGAGCCCAGGACAGGGAGGAAGCCCCCCTCCTTGCAAGCGGACGGCTGGTTTCCATTGCCGGCGTTTAATGAGCTGAGCAGCCCCTTTGTATGAGAAGGGAGGCCTCGGCTCCTCAGGAAACGGCCTCAGCTGGGCTGAGGGGGTGCTTTTCCTGGCCTTTCTGTGAAACTTCCTCTATATGGGAATGACTTCCTGTTCTGGTAAAGAAGTGGAAATGGTTTTGTTTTGTTTTTTTCTTTTTACCCTACTGTTGGCTATCACCGCAGGTTTGTATTTTTAGGTTTGACCTTGGTTAGCATGATAGACCACAAGGGGACCAGGCCAATGCTTTAGTATCAAAACAGCTCAGGCCAACACTAGTTTTGTTTCTGGGTATGCACTCAGTGTGTTGGTCAAAGAAAGGAACTGTCCATAAAGTTTCTTTTTCTTTTTTTTTTTTTTTAAGGTTTTTTGAGACAGGGTCTCGCTTTGTGGTTCATGCTGGCCCTGAGCTGAGCTCAGCCTCAAACTCACAACACAGCAATCCTCCTGCCTCTGCCTCCCGAGTGCTGGGATTACAGGCGTGAGCCACCACGCCTGGCACAGTGGAATGTGGTACTGGTTGCTGCTGGGGTGTGTCTCCACGCCCAGTATTGTTATGTGGTTACCAGGGATCTAACCGGGTCCTTGCGCTTGCAAGACAGGCGCCGGAACCACTGAGCTATATCCCTGGCCCATAAAGTTTCTTCTTGTGAAAAAAGAAGGAAGTAAAAATAAGAGACTTCCAGGTAGAAGCCTCCATCAGCCAACTCAATCTCAACAACCTCCAGTTTATGCCTGAGCCCAGTACAATGACAAACAGTTTCATACAAACATGCAACTATGTCTAAAGCATCTACACAATGACTCGTTTACAATTCCTTATCAAAGAACTCTGTGGCTGACAGGCTGTTATCTGTAAGGTACTTTATAAATCCTATTACTTCTTTGATGAATACTGAGAAAAGGAATTGGAAAATAGAGGGGGAAATCTACTGTCCTCCTTCCGCTATACATTTTAGTTCCTGCCAGGGTTTAAACTCTTTGGACAATCTTTCTGAACAAATGAAGATACCACTGAAATGGCTAGAGTGACCACCGTCGAGTTAATCCTGATGACAAATGAAAACAAATCATGCTTTTTTATCCACCATCAGGTCAGCTGCGCATTCACAGCAACTTCCAGAGAAATTCCCAAAATGGATCCAATGTGTGTGGAGCAGCTTTAGAAAACCCTGGACATTTGACTTAAAAGACAAGATAAGAAATTAACCCTTTAAACTCTGGTGAGTGATTCAAAGAGAATTTTGTAGAAAAGCTTGGTTTCTAAAAGTTGCATTTGTATAGGAAGGACCATTCCACATTGTAAGACTAAAGTCACCTCAAAACAGTGACTGCCACCAGGTGTAGTGGCTCACACCTGCAATCCCAGCACTCAGAAGGTAGAGGCAAGAGGATTGCTGTGAGTTTGAGGACAGCCTGGGCTACATAGTGAGCTCAGGGCCAGCCTGAACTACACAGTGAGAACATGTCTCAAAAAACTAAAAAAAAAACAATGTCTGTCCCCAAATTGTATAAGTACGTCCCCTTTGGGCCTCTAGCTGGTGATGTGAGGATTAGAGAGGGGAGTGGATATCTAAGGAGGACAATCACCTCAGAGCCCTTTCTTCCAAATAGGGACACTATAGGTGCCCAACAACTCTGCTGGTCCACGGCTGTAGAACACCTAAGGTGAGGGCTGCAGGTTCTTCTGACAGCTTGCCTGCTTGAGTGGAATTTCAGCACCACCATCCACTAGGAAGTAATTTAAACTTTCTATGCCTCATTTTCTTTCTCTGTCAAGTGGAGACTATTTTATCACTTCCATCATTCAAAGTTCTTGAAGGAAAAACAAGATGATGTAGGTAAAAGCTTTAGCATGGCATTAGCCGAAGACTAAAAATGTGTTTGACATGGAACTCTCTGCTATCTCCTGAAAGCCGGATGTAACAAGGCCACTACTGCACTCAGACCTTGTCAGGAGACTAGTGTTTAAGTTTATAGGCTTTAAAGATCATGTCCAAGTAGGTTTAAAACAAAAGAGGCCAATTATCTACACAGTTGCCTCTTAATTTCTTTTACAAGACAAGGTGCTTTGCAAATAGCTATGGTGCTGTCTGGAACCAAACTGTTTCAAGTGTCAAAATTTTCAGTTAATGGATTATACCTAAAATCATCACAAAAAGTAAAAGGGTAACTTGGTTCTCGAAAATTCTATGATTCTCGCTGCAAGCCAGAAAAAATTGTGTGACTAGAATCATGGAAAAAATTAAGTTTGTGAACCAAGATACACAGCAACCCACTCTTCTCCACGAAGGTCTTTCATCAAGTCTTTCATTACATAGTCATAGGCTTCTGGAATAAGTGGATAGAAATATATATATATATATATATATATATATATATATTTTTTTTTAGGTTTTTGGAGACAGGGTCTCGCTTTGTGGTTCAGGCTGGCCCTGAGCTCAGCCTCAAACTCACATCACAATCCTCCTGCCTCTGCCTCCCGAGTGCTGGGATTACAGGCGTGAGCCACCACGCCTGGCACTGTGGTATGTGGTACTGGTTGCTGCTGGGTGTGGGTCCCACACCCAGTATTGTTGTGTGGTTACCGGGGAATCGAACCCGGGTCCTTGTGCTTGCGAGACAGGCGCCGGAACCACTGAACTAACTCCCCGGCCCAGAAATATATATTTTTTGACAAAATTCTTATGGCATACCAAATTTCTAAAGTCATATTGTCTTACCACAGTATGTTTTAGTCCATTATCAAGAAAAAAAATCTGCCGTTGAAATGAATTCATGCATTTATCCATAATTTATTCAGCAAAGCTTTCTCAGTGTCCCTCTACATGCCGGGAATGGTTTGAGACATCAGTGAATACACCCTGTGCTACAGTTGGCTTTCCATGCCTGTGATAAAACACCTAACAGACGTAGCCTACCGGAGAAAAGGTGTATTTTGGCACTTGGCTGCAGCCCATGTTCCGCTAGTTTGAAATGAGGCAGAACATCATGGTGCGCAGTTGTGAAGGAAAACCGGGGGCTTCATGGCAGTCAGGAAGTAGAAACAGAGAAATAGGGGAAAGCCAAAAGGAAGGGGCCACAGACAAGATATGGTCTTTCAGGTCATGTTCGTGTGACCCATTCTCTTCCTAAATCTCTATCACCTCTCAATAATGTCAATAAATTACAATATCAATGGATTAAATCCACTGATAGAGTTAGAGTGCTAAGATCCAATCACTTTCCAGAAACTCCATCTCTGAACATATAAGACTTTTTTTTGAGACAGGGTCTCACTTTTGTAGTTCAGGCTGGTCCTGAACTCAGCCTGGAACTCACAGCAATCCTACTGCCTCTGCTTCCCAACAGCTGGGATTACAGGCATGAGCCACTACGCCTGGCACTGTGGTATGTGGTGCTGATGCTGGTGGACATGAGTCACCATGTCCAGAATTGTTGTATGTAGTTACTGTGGATTAAACCCAGGCCCTTGCACTTGCAAAGCAGGTACCAGAACCATTGAGCTAAATCCCTGGCCTTGAACATGTAAGACTTGGTGGGGCACGTTAGATCTGCACTGAAATTCCTGTCTTTGTAGAATTTACATGCTAGAAGTTAATTACCTGAGCATTTCTTTGGGCTCTGTCATGAGGCAGTATTGAGTTATCTAAGCAAGAAGACCCCAATACTCTGTGGGCTGAGTGATGGCCAAGTATTTAGAACCCCAGGGGAAACGACCGCAGCAGCTTATGCAAGGTAGCCATTGTAGGAGACACTTGGCTCCTCCCACCACAATGGAGGACTTGTGCTTTTTCTCAGGGAAGTCTGGCTTTTTGAAATCAGGCTGGGGATAATTCAGGGGGCCACCCAGGGCTTACAGAACAGTTCTTCATCAGTCCATTTCTTAAAGAGTGGCTTTTAGCTTGGCAACGTAAGAAGATAAGCTTGAGAGGAAAATATAGGGGAGCTAGACCTAAAGTGCAGGAAAGACATTTGTGGAGGGATGAGATTTGAGAAGAGAAACTTGCAGAGATCTAGCTGAGACCTCTGCTGCTGTTGTGGTCAGCCTTCTCAGGATTCGAAGTGTCAGTGACTAGGAGTAATGGAGTTAGCAGTTAGTAGCTGCAGGGTTGGGGAACCCTTCAGCATCCTCAGCCATAAGCCGTACTGGCTGACTCCAGGAACCAAGTAGAAAGGAGTTTATTTAAGGAAATTGGCCAGTGTACAGAACCAGTGGGAGGTAGGAGAATCAGTCTTAGAGAACAACATCAAAATCTGGCTACAGAACTGGCTTAATGAGGAAGCTGCTCCTTTGTGGCTGCCCCATCAAGGAAAAACGGTTCCGACATGGCTACTCTGTGGATGCTTCTCTGCTCACATTTCTTTCAAAAGGAACCTCTACTGACTGTCTTGCCTACAAAGTCAGTTCCTTCAGAATCTCACCTCCAAGTCAAAGTCTTGCAGGAGGGAGTTGATTAAAGACCCTAGCCATTATCCCTGGGCTTTAATAACAAAGAACTTTGCCGTTTGAAGTTTCTGTGTTTCTCTTGATGAAAATAGGACCCACGATGATGGAAATTTCCCAAGAAAAACAACGAGTTACAAAATTACTGGACAGCCAGAAAACAGCAGTTGTCTAGTTCTCTCAATCCCTAAGTTAATCTCAAAGCCAGCACAAACCATCCACCAGTGTTATACATAACTTTGACTACAAGAAAAGTCTTCTGCCTAACACAACTTGGCTCACTCCCATGCAAACTAAAAAGATCCCTCCTCTGCCTGAAAAAGAGTTGACTCAAACTCAAACAGTGGTGGATCTTCAGAAATCAAACAAAAAGTGAGGCCATCTCATCATTTATTGGAGAAAATTGGCAAGCAGTATTTATGATATGAAATTATCAAGCACTCAGAAGGCATCTCTCCTTTTCAGTCAGCTCCTTGTAGTCTTTATGCCCTTGCAAGAGAGATGAATGATGCCAGAATTGCCTCTCCAGCTCCCTCTCATGAGACAGAAGCTTTGGATTCTCGAGCAGGGCCTCCCTCTGAAGAGGACCCACAAGGTCCTTGTCCAAGGAGATAACAGTGGTGACTTCCAAGCTGTGAATACTGACCTTTCTGTGTTGGGCAGCCCTGAGCCAAATGGCAAAGCTCCTCATCAGGACCCCTGTCTTCCAGTTCCTCTCTATGCCCTTTTCCCTCTAAACTGCTCTCTAGGAAAGGACCACAGTCAAATATTAGGGGACATTTTCCTCCTGTTTGCCTTGGAGTTCTGGCTGCATTTGGAGGCTCTCACAAGTGGTATTCCGAAGCCACAGGCTGAGGATCTGCTGTTCACAGTCTCTCAGGAACCAGCAGTAGAGCTGAGACAAGAATCTTGTGCCAATTTTTGAGTCTAGCTCCCTACTCTCCCTCCATAGTGCCTATCATTCAGAGATATTTGCTCTTTAATAGAAAACAAAGACTGAGTCTCCTTTGTGAAATGCTGTTCACCCCAGAGCCTACAGGATGGCTGAGTAACAGCATCAGCTCAACTCTCTCCAGAAAGCCACAAAGATCATGGGACAGTCAGCAGAGTGAGCTGTCCCTGGCTTCTGCACCAGGTGGACACACACCTGACACCATCTGCTTGGCTAAAGGGAAGGAGACTGTTATCTCAAGCTCTGAAGTTTCTGTACAAGGGCCACAGTGAGCATGCTTTCCTTTCACTCTCAATAACTGGGGAAAGGCTAGCCTTTCTGTCCCATCGGCCAGGTTCATCTCAGGTGGTGAAGAAGGTGTTAAAGGAGGATAATCTACAGACTCAAGTTTCTTCCTCTTTAAAATGAGGAGTTCTGCCCAATGAATCTGATTAATTAATTAATCAGAACCCGAAATGGGGCCAGCAGCTACAGTTTGATGCCCATAGTTGTGAAGGTCAGATGACAGCACTGGCTTATTTATTATTACTTCCAAGTCAGGGGAAGTAGACAGCTGAGATTCTGTGGCTCCGGGACGTCTGTCATGCTGCTTGCACTTGTCTTCACCTGTGTGGAATCCAGCAGGGTTAGAAGGGAGAGTGGAGCATCCATCACCCCAGACGGGGTGTGCTGGCTTTTCCCCTGCTGTTTCAAACCCATGGTCCCTGTGGCTCCTCCATCCCATCCTTCAGCTCAACAAACCCTGCGAAGGTTCATTGTAATTTTATTTATATATTTGCAAAGCTGGGGATCAAACTCTGGACCTTGCACTTGCCAGGCAGGTGGTGATATCACTGAGCTATATCCCTGGCCCTCACTGTATTTTTAAAAGAAGCTTTTGAACATGATTCTAAGGTGAATACTGATGTTTGCAAAAGTTTACTATGATTTTACCAAAGCTGGAACCTGCACAGTCCAGTCTCATAGTACAACCATGATGCATAAATGTCCATCCACAGAAGAGCAATTCAAAATAACATGTCCTTTATTTGACCATTTTGATCACCAAAAAAGAGACACAGCTGTCCCTCAGTATCCACAAGGGATTGGATACCAGAATCTGAGAATGCTCAAGGTCCTCATATACAATGACATAGTTGCCCGGAATCTGAGTGCATTCTCCCTTCTACCTAAATCATCTCTTCTTTATTTCTAAGAGTGAATACAATGTGTGCCATGCCCATGGTTATTATACTGCATTATTCAGGAAATAAGAGGAGACAAAAAAGCCTGTACATGCTGGTTCAGTGGAGATTTGATTGTCTTTCTTGCACATTTTCTATCTGAGTTGATGGAGCGTCTTCAGATGCAGGAGGTCAACAGTGAGCCGACTGGGCCCTGCAGCTCATGGTCCTCTCTTCCTCTGCCTTGACTGTTCTGTCTTCCTTCCTTCCAAACTCCCAGGGGAGCCCTCTCTCTGTTACTCTGGGGCTTTCACATCAGGCCTTCCTCATCTCCAAAGCACCCAAAGGCTGACCGGCGACACAGAGCCTTGGCGGAGGCGGCCAGGGCGGGGCCTCCCTGCTGGGATGGCTGCTCTGGAGCAGGACCCAAAACCCTCTTCAGCAGACAGGTGTGCAACCAGTACAACTCTGGGTGCCCCCCCCTTCTGAGAAACATGTAAATTTCTAAATTTGTTGTAGCAGTTCAGGTAAAGAAGAGAAGATGGAATTCATAGAACAGAGGTAGAAGAAATACCAATTGAGGAAAGAGTTACACAAGGAAGAACAGAAAGGGGAAGAGGGATGCCAAGGCTGACTCACTGTAGCGGGTCGGTCCGCCCAGGCCCTGCCATTGAGAATAACAATACCGACCTGCTCCACACCAGCCCTGTGCCAGGTCCTCACCCAGAGTGCTCTTCTTACTCTTCATAGCAATGTTGCATGTACTCTTTCTCTATTACAGTAAAGCTCAGGGAAATTAAAGCATTCACTCAGCACCTGGCCTGTTAGTAAATAGCAGAGTTGGGATTTGGACTTGGACAGTCTGACTCAGAGACCATGCTTTTAACTTCTACCCACACACTCCTGGTTCCTCTTAGGGGAAGAGTGCATTTGGGAGAGTGGAGAGATGCACACGGTGACTCTCAGGAGGCCACCAGGCACGTGGGCAGGAGGTGCTCTCTGCACAGAGAAATGTAGGAGTGTGGGAAATCCCACTACAATAAGACCTGCTGCTTAGGAAAAGCTGCTCATGTGTCTAACTGCTGTCACACAACCCAGATGTTTATTTCCTGCACACAGACTCGAATCAGATACTGAGAGTCAGGCAGCTCTGCTGGGAGCCTCCTCCACCAGTGACTCTTGCTTCAGGGTTCTTGTCCCTTAGCAATCAATACAAAGCGAGGAAGAAAGTAAACACCTTGAGCACTTCACCACCTCAGCCAGCAAGTGATACACCACTCAGGGTCCTATTTCACTTGCCATAATTAATGACACAGGTCCTGGGAAATGTCACCCTTAGCTAGTGGGCTGCTTCCCAACAGCAAGTCTATACTCTTGGGATCAAGGAGTCAAAGAGACCATGACCTTCATGGGTCAACTAGACATTCCAGTCACAAGCTTCCTTGAGAGAAAGAGTAGAGAATGACACAAGAGCCTGGCACATGGGGTCAGTGGCACATGCATGTCCGACTGCTTGGGCTGCTCTGGAAGTACAGATGAGACCAAGTGTATCTCTTACAGAATGGATCCAGGAAGCCAAACCCATTCTCGAGTCATCAGTGACCTGCTGAATTTGGCTTAGGTATGTCCATTGGGATTGCCTTGACATGCAGTTCAGTGTTACTGAGTTTGACCCCAAGGTCCTCCTTGCCAGACCTGGTCTCTGGAGATGAGGCCATCTCTCCTTTGGCTTACCCAGAATCCTTATGTTTGGTCACATGACTTACCAACAGTTTAATACGTCTTGGTTGCCTGGCTGGCCATACTGGGGAGTTTGGGCAAGGAGTATCAAATCTCAGGATTTAAATCTGCAGACTCCAGACATTCACCAAAAGAATTTGAATAAATGTAGCTGAGAGCAAAGGAAAGTGGCCAGAAAAAAGGGTGGAAGATTCTGAAGGAAAAAAATAAAAAACAAAACAAAACAAAACAAAAAGTAGGCTGTTCTCAGAGTCATATTTCAAATTCTAAGCTTTTATGTTTTTTTTTTTCCTAGTTGTCATTAATTATGGATTGTGTGTCTCTTGGACGTTCGTTAATATTATTAGTTTTGGAACAGTGTTTCCTGCGTCTTTTCCACATGTGACTGTTTATTTAGTCAGCTGGTTCTCATTTCAGAGTGTAGGCTCAGTGGTCCAGCTACAGGATAATGGCCTGAAATGTCTCAAATGAAACTGAAATAAAGAAAATGAAGAATTTGGGGTGGTGTTTTTCAGGAGTGGATAAATACCGTATTGAGTCCATTGGAATCCACCTGGCCCTTCTTTAGGAAAATGTCCCAGGTGGAAAAAAAGTAGTGAATTTGAAAACAGTGGAGCTGTCTGTTTTCTGAAGGGCTTCTTCTCTTTCCATACATCTGATGCTTCGTCCTTGGAAAATTATTCTTCAGAACACTCGGAGAAAAACTGCAGAATTTCTCCTCATTTTCAGATGAAGAAACAGATTCACGAAAAAAAAGTATCTCTCCCAAGATCACCAGGAGAGCCCAGAATTTGGAGTCCCAACTTCCCAACTTTCCACCGCCTTCATTTTTCTGCCCCAAAGTATCACCGGGTAGACAGGTACAGCTCAGGGAGCTGCTTGGACCGGACCATAAGGACAATCGTGGACATTTCCATTCAGCCTCAGTGTTCAGCGCCTCAGCCGGTGCTTTAAACAGTCCCGACAAGAAGCCCCAGAACCAACGCGGACCTTTGTGGAACTCTGAGTCCCTCCCAGCCTCACTCATCGGCCCCGCGGACCCCTGGCTCCACTCAGCCGCTCCCACAGAAGCTTCGGGGGCTCTCTCAGCTTTTCCCTGACGCCCCACCCCCCGCCTTCCAACCAGCCTTCCCAAGGACCTGCCCCTTCTCTGCACAAGCTCAGCACAGAGTGGCTATGGGAGCCGCCCAGCCCCGAGCGGTCTGTGGCAGCCTAGACCGTGGACTCCTGCAGCAGGTGCGGGCTGCAGCTGAGTCGAGTCGAGCAGGACGGGCAGTCACAACTCCGGATGCAGAGCCAGGCCGGTTCAGAGTTGGTGTCAGAGGCAGCTGTGGTGCAGCCTGGCTGGGTGTCATGGAACTCAAAAAGGAACTCTTGACAGGAAGTCAGAAACCTCGTTTGCCACCAGGCAGCAGCACCTGGGGAGGACTTGCGCTGTGTCATGACCTGGTGGTCGACAGTGTGTGGTAGGAGCCAGGCAGGGGCAGTGAGCAGCACATGCAGAAGAGATGAAGATCCTGGGGGGTCCTTGGGTTAACACAGCTCACTCCAATGGCAGCTCATCTGATCCTGTGAGATGTAACCCCACCTCTCAAGAGAGACAGTAATCCAGGCATGATGGCAGTGCTCCTGTGACCTTATCACGCCCCACCAGTCCCTGCTGGTGCTGCCACACTGAGGGACTAAATCTCAACATGAGTTTGGGTGAGAGACAAACCACATACATCCATACCACAGCAGGAGGCCACACAGCATTAGTGGGTACTAGCATTTATATTAGTATTAACTAGTATCAATAGGAGGATTGACTTGTGCTTGTGTAGCTTTAGTACTTATGTTAGTATCATCTAGCACTGAGTACATCCCTGATGTGACTGCAAGCAGGTCACTTTGTTCATTCATTCATCCCCACACCAACACCTCGGAGTGGCGCTATTATGACCCCCAGGGTTTTTTACAGAAATGGAGACATGGGCATTTAATAACATGCCCAAGATCCCCTGGCTTGCAGGGGCTATGCTGGGATTTGAACCCGAGCAGTCTGATCCCAACATTTCATAGAGTTGCTGTGAAAACTCTATGAAAGTTATTTGTGGAGCTCCTAGTTCAGTGCATGTCCCAGAGCCAGTCCTCTAAAAAGTAAAACAGGCTTGAGAAGAAGGGGAACAGGGATGGGGCAGCAGAGGAAGGAGGCAGAGAAGCACATGTGGAAAGGAAGACTGGACAGAAGGCCTAGCCAAACACACCAAACGGGAGGCCAGGGTGTGAGCCAGGGCCAAGCCTCAGTTTCACTGCACTTGCTTGGGGAAGCCTCCCTTTGTCTTGGATGACTGAACTAAAAGATCCTCCTCTCTAGTGATCCCTTGGCCTGTGGACCACGCTTGTGACACTAGACTGTAACTAAGAGAATTGCTTATTCTCCCCACTGTGGGTCCAGAAGTGACAGTGACCTGCTTGCTTTCCTGTCCCCAGGTCTGGAATCTGACCTACTACACAGTCCATCTCAGTAGTTGTGCTTGAGTATATGACCAAAGGCACAAATAGGCTTGAAGGTTGTTTTGGTAACAGTAGTCCCGCCTCTAGAGTGACCACTGTGGTTCTCATCATGGTGAGTCCCACCATTCTCATTCTCTGACCAGGCATAAGTGGTTCGGGATGGCAGGCCTATGGAGTCTGTCAGAAGGCTCACCGCTGGATCATGTTAGGGCCTGTAGGAGGATCCACGGGGGCCTCTCCTCTACCTTTGGGGTCCTCTGTACCTGCAGCCTAGACCCTGGCTATCCTGGGAGTGAGGCAGCTGGAGTGGATTAGGAAATCACATTCTAGTTGAGCCTACCTTCCTGTGTGAGGGCCCCAGGCCTCCCAGGGAAACTTCCATTACATCTAGGAAGGGGCCCCATCAAAACGCTCCTGTCAGTAGGCTGTGCAAGTCACAGCACTTCTTCCCAAGGTCCAAGCCGAACAAGGCTGAGGCCGAGGTGCCCCACCCCAGCACCAACATGCTTCTTAGACTCTCTCTTTCCTCATTTTCCAAGTGCCTCTGGCTCTGACCAGTCCAAGGCTGGAGGAAGCAGCTCTCTCAGAAGAGGCCCATGAGAACCTTCAGGGGAATTCCAAGCCCTGAGACGTCTGCCATCTGCACTGGGCTCTCTAGCAGTTGCTCAAGAGCTCTGGCACACGGATTGAGAGACTGAGCCCAAAACACCGTGGTTTGCTTGGTTTTCTTTCCCCAGCACTGTTGCCCTGGCCAACCCCTCAGAAATGTGCCTGGTTGTGCAAGTTCGAAACAGGCAGGCCAAGATGTTAAGAGGTTTTGGCCAAAAGTTAAAATCAATGTATAATCACCTAATAGGCCCAAGGTCAATTTCTGTTTTTAATTCACAGCTCTATAAAGGCAAGCACTTGTCCAAAGCAAGGCCAGACAATTCACAGTCACCACCAAGGCCCTGGGCACAGCTTCCAGGTTTGGCCCTTCCTCACTGAGACACTGTGGTTTGGAAACATATACCTTCCACCTGGACTTCTCACATTTTCCCTAGAAGCAAGATGCAGCACAGAACTCAGGTCAAAGCAGCCACTGTGCCAGAGAGACTCAGGTGACTCTTGCTGGCAGGATTTCCTGCTAATCTGTTCTTCGGAAAATGCAGTGCATGGAACATTCCGGACAGCCCTCAGATATGCAGCGGTAATAAAAGTTCTCCACAAATGAAATTGTTGGTGTGGGATATGAGGAAAAGCACAGTCAGAAGTTGGCTAAGGCTGTCTGTGCGGGTGGCTTTGGCTAATGCGCGATCTGTCTTCTCTTCCTGAGGCTCTTGACCAACAGCTCTTGATCCATCAGGCTACGGATCACCTGAGTGGGCAGCTGCCTACTTGGCGTGATCAGAAAGCAGTGGAGCATGAGGACTTGGAGCCCAACCCCAGTTCCACTTCCAACACCTCAGCAGGTCACTGAATTGACTAGAGTAAATGTGGGTGACCACACCTGCTCCGCCTCTTGTGGTTGCCCAAGATTTAAAGTAAATGGCAAAGTGTGTGTGAGTGTGCAGGCTATCGAGCTCCCATTTTTCAGCTCTCATCCTCTGCTCCATGTGGCTGGGGTGGGCACTCTGCAAATTGCCACACTTCCCCAGGAGCTGCTTCCCAGTTAGGTGTTGCAAAGAGTGAGTGGTGGGAACAGGACTGGGGAGAAGCAATCAGAGCGTGTAGAGTGTGCCATTCATGGAAGAAGCTTTGACTCTCAAGTGTGGACTCTGAACTGAAACAACTGTGCCTAAGATACTTGCAAAATTCAGGTGAAATGGTGTCCCTCACGTGCTGCAATTTGCAAACATGGGACTAGTTCTCACTTGTAGACCACCAGCCTCCTAACTATTCCAAGATAGTTGTTTCAGGGATTTAAGTATCATTTTTCTTTCCAATGACAATAGGCAAATAATAACAGAGGAATATTCAGGGCTTCACCACAGCTGCAGAAGTTTCACAGGCTGGTGGGGTCAGGGAGTCCTTGTGTCCAGCCTCTAGAAGTGGTAAGCCTGAGCTGAATGAGAGGAGGACAAAGGGATTGTTGCTTTGCTTATATGCCCACACTGAATGCCCAGAAGCAAGAAAGTTAGGCAAAGGGCAGAGGAGTGGTAGCAGGGATGGCTTGGGAACAGGATGGAAAAAGAGCACAGACTGCTGAAGAGAAAGAAGTAGTTCAGCCATGCTGTCCACCAAGAACAACCAGCAACTCATGTGACACTATCATCCCCACTCCACTAAAATCATGGCTCCAATAATTTAGGGAGAAGAACATCTATAGTGTTTAATGCTTTGCCCCCCACTTATAACACCAGTGAACAAACATCTTTAGCTCTGCTCAGAGAAAAGCACTGATCATTCTAACAGTGATGTTTAAATATAAACTCATTGTCTCATTCACCTCTGCCTTCCTCACCTCAGCCCTACTGCTCTAACCAGTATTGACATAACAAATGCTAAATCATTAAGCTGTTGATAACTGTGCTCCGGGCACCTTGGTTATACCCCGCATGATCTTTGTATCTGCATTCAATCTAAGGCCTGACTTGGAGAACCAAAGCCCACACATGGCGGTTTAAGGACACAGAACAGTAGCTCATTCATTTTCCCCCATGCAAGAAAATAGTAGAAATAACATGTAATTTAGAAATAAACCCTTTCTGTCAAGAGTAATGCAATAATTTTTAGGGCTGCCACAGGAGAGTTCCACAGACTGAGTGGCCTTAACACTAGATGTTTTTTTTTCTTTCTCATTTCTGGAGGCTGGAAGCCCAAGATCAAGACCTCACCAATACTGGCTTATTTTGAGGCCCCCCTTGTTTGCTTGAAGGTGGTTCCTTCTCCCTGTGTCTTGACATGGCCTGTCTTTTGTGTGTGTCTGGGTCCTGATCTCCTTGTCTAATAAAGACAGCAGCTCTATGAAGTTAGGGCCTCCCTACCCCAGGGACCTCACTTTTCTGCTTTGGGATTTAGGATTTCAAAATATGAAATTTGGAGGGGGGGCAACATTCATCCCTGAACAACTGCCAGCAGTGAAAAGTGCAATGGTAGCTAATGCTTCCTGAAGACTTATGTAAATATTTGGAATTGGACTGAACATGCAACTTGAATTTAGTTCTTAAAGACAACCCATGTGGTAGATACTAACATTCTTATTCTACACATTAATGCCGAAGGCCTAAGGAAGCTAAATGACTTGCTCAAGATTGCTCAATCATGAAGCAGAAAGTTGGAAGTACAAAGTACAACGTAAAATGAACTCATGTCTATCCAGCTCCAAGTGACTCAGGCTTTGGAGGATTCTACAACTATTTCTTTTCCCAGCAAATTAGTCATGGAGGACAATAAAGTAAAATATCTTTGGAAGAGAAATAATGCCTCAGATAACTCAAATTTTAAAGGAAAAACATGATACAGTATGTCACTTCTGGGTGAATCCCATTATCACAATTAGGAAGTATTTTTAAGATTAAGTGAAAGGAAAAAAAAGTAATGAATAATTAAACTTTATTTGCTGATGTCCTTGGCATTGCATTAGAAAACCAATTACTATCTGTGTTAGAGGAAATCCCAGCTCTCAGGAACACATTTTGTACTATGAAATCTGAACTTTGCATAATGATAGGAGTGAGAGTAAAATTGGGTGGATGAGAAACATCAGTGTTTGCTTTTTACTACTTTAAATATAAAATCACATAATTTTGTTGATAGGAAGGACCTATCACAAAGCTATCTTTTTTAATTCCTTCATTTTCCTTATCTATTTCAGGAATCCTGTTTATTCAAACAGTTTATCAATGATCCACCTGTCACTTTTAATATAATACCATTTCCTGTCTGTTCTTGCTATTCCACTCAGCCTCATTTAATATTAACCAATTAATCTTAACAGGAAACAAAATGAGCAATCATAATTTGAAATGATTCTTGAACTAGATATTCCAAAAATTCCAGATAAACATCAATGATTGACTTCCTCCACAATATTAGAAGTGCCTAGCAATGTGTGTGGTGTGTGGATGGACTAGTTAAAGTTAGCTATAGTTCTGTAATTAGTAGCATGAATATATCATTACTATTACAAAATGGAAACCTTCCAACTTTTCTTGTACATTCTTGTTTCATCAAAGTTACTCTGAAATTCTAGTTGAAAACACTCAATGCCTTTAAAGAGGTGGTATTTTAAGATCAGTATCTATTTTGCATAAATTCTGGCTACAGACTCAAAGTATATAAATTGATATTAACTTGATAAACTTGTATTTAACCACAGGAAGTGTCTGAACACTGGAATAGAGAGAAAATAGGCATAATCTCTGACCCATGACCCGTGCTTTTAATCTGATCTGAACATAAATCCACTTAATATTGAGTTCCTGAACATATAATGCAGAAGAGCTAATAAAACATCTGATAGAAAGGTTCAGTGACCAACACCAGTAATGGTTACATTGGGACTATAAAGGCACCAAATGTAAATCAACAAATCCTGCAGAAAAAAATATTTCATTATAATAAAATCCATAGTGCTTTTAAAAATCATAAATAATGAAAACCAGGGCCAATGTCAACAGCAGTTTTCCCCCCAAAGATTCACAGATTCACAGTTATAACCACAGAAATACCATCTGCCAGTCAGCTTCTGTTGGTGAGAGAAGGAGGCACGTTGCTATAGAGATTTGCTTTCAGGAGTACCTGGAGGGTGTACTGCACACTTCCTCAGCACCCTGCAGGACAGCGGGTTCTTCTCCTCAGGTGCATTCCCTTCTCCAGCCCCTCTCTCCTCATCTTCTCCCTCTACATGCTCTGATTCCCAAACACTCATATGTTTTCCTCACACATCATTTGAGGCTATCTTAACATCTCCTTATTCACACTATAAGTTGAAGAAGGCAAGTAGCCATCTTTTTTTTTTTTTTTTTTTAGTTTTTTGAGATAGGGTTTTGCTTTTTAGTTCAGGCTGGTGCTGAGCTCCCTATGTAGCCCAGGTTACCCTCAAACTCATGGCAATCCTCCTGCCTCTGTCTCCCAAGACCTGGGATTATAGGTGTGAGTCATCACACCCAGCTCATTATGATTTCTTGCCACAGAGGCTAGTGTAGTAGTCACTTCTTAAATGTTTGTTTAATACATGAGTAAATCATAAATGCAACCGGTCTTTAAATTTTTGTATCATCTTTCAACCCCTCCTATTTGTTGTGTGATGAAATGTATTCTATTTATACATGCTTTCTTTTCTTGGTAACAACATTTCTAACGACAACATCAATTTTTAAAATGCATTCTCTTTGTTGATATAATGATCATCATACACATCTGGCTGTTTTATTGAGTATTAAATTGGTTTGTCAGGAAAATTCAAGAAACCTAAGATTAAATATTTTCAATAACACAGAGTGACCAATTCTCTGTAGTATCCAAAGAAACGTAATCAACAAATACTCTCTGCAACTTTGTGAAGAAGAGAATTCAGGGGAATCGTTCGTGAGCAACTAATCTTGCATCTATGTGGCTCAGATTTCAGAAGCAGAATGAAAGAATGAAGCCAAGGCTGTCATCTGGAAATCTCCCCCAGATAGGTATTTCTTATCTAGCCCATTTTAAAATGCCAATGTGAAAAACAAAAACAAACAAACAAAAAAACCCCCCCACCAATGTGGTGTAGATAGGTTGCTAGGCAACCCTGATGACAGGACTATGCCTAGGTGCTCTAACAAAGTTATGCTTCAGCGCGAGTAAACAACCCTACTGCTTTAAGCAAGCAAAAGGTTATCAAAACAATGCGTTCATTCAGCTCTGAAAAC
Source organism: Petromus typicus (assembly GCA_004026965.1). NCBI lineage: Eukaryota > Metazoa > Chordata > Mammalia > Rodentia > Petromuridae > Petromus > Petromus typicus. The sequence continues at coordinate 29,837 of PVIR01010155.1, forward strand.
ATGGCCAACCTCAGAGAGAACAGAGTGCTCATTTTCTAAGGAGAGTCTTCACCTTAAAATAAGAAGAATGTACTTTAAAATTAGGAGATTGCAGACCATACGACTCTCGGGACTAAATGTCAGGAAAACGGGATCATCATTGTTTGCATGAGTGCTTGTTTCTCTCTTGAAAACTGAATGCAGGTATTGACATTTGTATATGTATCTCCCATGGTGCAATTCCATTTGCCAGTGGCATTAGCTTGCTGGGCTGCTTCTGTTAAACTAAGCACTTGTTGGCATCGACTTGACACAACTGGGCTGCTTTGTTCAAAGAGTCTGTTTTTAGTTTACACTCTTTACAAGACTTAAAGTCTTAATGTAATACCGGAGACTTCTCAGGGAAATACGGACAACATAAGCAGGCCCCTTCCATGCCTTTATCTCATTGCCAATATAGCAAATGATAGATTTTAGACACTGCATTAGTTGAAATAGTTGCTATTTTGTTGAGTAACCTTAAACTGCTTTTGAGCAGTTCTCCAAAAAGTCAAGACATTCTCATTCTTTTTCTTTCATCATGCACATGTGTATTTTCAACATTTGACACTATATTTCTCATGAACTTTTTAGAATAAAGTAAATCAGTACTCCTTGGTGCTGAGGTGATATTAAAGTCCACTGTGTGTGGGAAAGAAATGAATAAAAAACCTGTCACAGGACCATGTGACAATTCTAAAATACATCAAGAAATTCTTTGGTAAGATTTCCTTCAAAAGATAAAGTGTAATTACTTTTCTTCTTTGGCTGGATTTAGTGATTTGTTGCAAATTAATTGCAAAAATGATGCTGTGTAATTCTAAGGTTAGGTCTCAAAAATTCTAATTTCTACTTGGATTACTTTTAGAATGGTTGCTTCACGGAAGCTGACTTCCCTGGTGTAAGGGTACTTACACACCACTAAAGAAGAGTTCCTAGTAGAGAAAGACTGAACAGCACGCCAGCAGGGACATCAGCTTGCCATTTCAATGTAGATGCCACTTAGACAGTATTTACAGACATGCATAGGGAAAAACATGGCTTATAAGACTGGCTCATTTGTCTAGCTTTAGTCTGTATCCCATAGTGTGTTAGTCATCTTGTTGCTATGTCAAAACTCCAGACAAAAACTACTTGAAGGAGAAAAGGTTGTTTGGCTCATGGTTACAGAGGTTTCATCCACGGAGGGCCGGTTCTGCTGCTTTGGGCCTGAGAAGAGGTAGAATATAATGTGTGTAGTGGAACAAAGCTATTTACCTCTCAGCAGCCAGGAAACAAAGAGAAAACCAGAGAATAAGGGTCCAGGGACAAATTAACTCCCATAGTCATGTCCCCATGGCCCATTCTTTTCAATTAGGAACCACTCTCTAAGTTTTATTACTCTCAATAATGGCATTAAATTATACCATCAGTGAGTTCATTCGTGGGTGAAATTACAGCCGTCGTGTTTCAATCACCTTTGCAAAGCCCTACCTGGAATACAAGAGACATTTGGGGACATCTTAGATGTTAAACCATGACACATAGCTTTTTCAACTTATTCCCACAAAAAGCAAGTGTTATTCACCAGTTTAAGAACTCAGACAAGGTGAGCTTTTCTGTGTATAACTCATTTCTCAAGGTAACAGTAGTACAGTAAAGAGATATGTTTAAAAAGTAATTATCTACTGTGTAGCTCAGGGATGATGCCAGCAAAATGGTAGAGCAGTTGCCCCACAGAAGAACCAAATGCTAGGAGGAAGCTGTCAGAACTCTGGAAAATAGCCAAAGATACACAGCAACCACAAGAATGTTAAGTCAAGAGAAAAAGCAACTTGAAATGGTAGAAAAGCCTTGTGACACTTTCCCTGGCCCTCATCTACCTCCTTCCTTGCTTGGCGGCATCTTGAAGAGGTAGCACCCCCTGTGTTCATTGTGGGCTCTGGACTTCCTGGTCCAAAAAGGAACAGAGCAGATCCTACTCTTGTGTCTGTTCTAACTGATTTAGGAGCTACCCAGAGGACCTACACAAACTTGCGTCAGCTTGCATGACTCAGAGAACAGGCCAGAAAAGTAGTTTCTTGAGAACACAGTAATGTGACTAAAACCCAACCATACCCTGGAGAAAACGATTATGGTACAGACATTCTGTAGACTGAACAGGAAGAAAGTTGAGGACAATTTCTTTGTGAAATTAGGACATTCAAAAGTACCTTGTTGTTCAGGGGAATCTAAGAAACCACAGATACCCTCAGGGCAAGATGCATGCTCAGAAAAGACCTGAGAGGACCCTAAGTTTTAACCGTGGGCTGATAAACAACGATGAAAGAGTTTATTACTGTTCCATACACCCACAAAAACCACTAAAGAGTCCTTCGAGCTGAAATGAAAGAACTCAGGGTGCTAACAATAAGTTATTATAAAGAAACAAAGAGCAATACAAGAAGTTACAACTTTACCTTATACCATTTATAAAGATTAGGTCAAAATGGACCAAAGTTCTGAACGTGACAACTAAAATTATGAAACTATTAGAAAAAAGTATAGGATGGGCTGGGGAGTTAGCTCAGTGGTTTCGGCGCCTGTCTTTCAAGCTCAAGGGCTTGGGTTCGATTCCCCGGCAACCACATATAATGCTTATTGGGCATGGAGACTCACGCCCAGCAGCAACCAGCACCACATACCACAGTGCCAGGTGTGGTGGCTCATGCCTGTAATCCCACTCCGACGGTAGAGGCAGGAGGATTGCTGTGATGTGAGTTTGAGGCTGAGCTCAGGGCCAAAACAAGACCCTTGAACTACAAAGCAAGACCTTGTCTCAAAAGAAAAAAGAAAAAAGTATCGGGAAAAATCTTGAGGACACTAGATTTATCAACAATTTTATGGATAAGGACTCTAAAACCACCGAAAAATCAATAAAAATAGGTAGATAAAACTTCATCAATCTTAAGAGTATTTGTGCTGCAAAGACACTCTCAAGAAAGTGAAAAACAGACCACAGAGTGGGAAAAAAAATCTACGGGTCACATCAGACAGGAAAGTAATATCCAGAATTTGTAGAAAGTAATATCCAGAATTTGTAGAAATTAATATCCAGAATTTACTATTATTGCTCAATGACAACAACAAAAAGCCAAATTAAAAGTGAGGAAAAGATTAAATAAATATTTCTATAAAGAAAAAATACAAATGCCCAATAAACATAGGAAAGTATGTTGAGCATCATTAATTAGGGAAAAGAAATATCAAAACCTCAATGGGATACTACCTCACATCCACTGGGGCTGTTATGATTTTTTAAAAAATAAATAAGCATTGGCAAGAATATGGAACAACTGGGCCACTGATGCATTGCTGGGAGGAATGCAAGGTTGATGCAGCTGCTGTGGAAAACAGATGGCTCCCCCAAAGTTACACGCAGAATGTCACGCAATTCTATGCCATGTACATGCCCAAGGCATTTGAAAACAAGACTCATGAACAGCACACCTATGTTATTTATTCACAATAGCCAAAAGCTGAAAAGTGCCCATAAATGACTCTCTGAACAACACAAGCAATATAATATTATTCTGAAGTTTTAACACACGTTATGACATGGGTGATCCTTGAAAACAGCATGCTTAATGACACAGACAAGACACAAAAAGGACAGATATTATATGCTTTCACTTAGTATCACCCTGATATTTCACAAAATATCCAGAATAGCTAAACTCATAGAAGCAGAGGAAGATTAAGGTTGGCAATGGCTGGGGAGAGAAGCAATGGGGAATTATTGTTTGACAGTTAAAGAAGTGATGAAAAGTTTTGGAAATTGTGGAACATAGAGATCACTGTACAATATTATCTACCTAATTAATGCTACTGAATTGCATACTGAAAGATGGTTGAAATGGTAAATTCTGTGGTATAAATATTTTATCACAATTTTTTATTTTTATTTTGTTTTGTGTTGCTTTTTGTTTTTGTTTTTTGAGACAGGGTCTCGCTTTGTAGTTCAGACTGGCTCTGAACTCACTATGTAGCCCAGATTAGCCTCAAACTCACAATTCTCCTGTCTCTGCCTCTCGAGTGCTGGGATTACAGATGTGAGCCATGGTGCAGGCTTATCACAATTTTTTAAAATGAATACTTCAAAGTATATAGCTGAGGGCTAGGGTTGATCTAGCTGTAGCCCAGGGTAGATCTCTTGCCTCACACATACAGTGGGTTCAGTCCTCAGTACTGCACACAAAGGGGTGCGTGTGTGTCTAGGACAGAGAAGAGGGTCTTTTTGTCTTTCCCCAAAGCTTTTCCTGGTCAGCATTTTTAAAGGTAATTTGATATGGCCATTGTTAAGGCCACAGGGAAAGCCCAGCAGAGGAAAACAGTAGCCACTTACCCACAGCTAACAGGCCAGATGTTCCCACACAGGAGACCTGCCCCCCCGCCTGGCTCAGTCTTCAGCCTATCTGTGCCTCAGGTGATCTTTTGGTAACACCCTGAGATCTCCCGAACTTTCCCCTAAGCAGACCTGACTTCCCATGACAGCCCCACATGGGCTGAGGTAAGGCCCTTAGGTGCCACATGCTGCTGGCTTCCTCTTCTGTCTTCTCCCATCTTGAAAGCTGTCTAACAGATGATGGTGCTCAGACACCGACTGCTTCTTAGTTCCTGGGCTTGGGTCACCAGACTCCAGGAGACACCTCCTGGGAAGAGAGGTGAGGACTCCCTCTGGCCCCCTTGTGTACACTTGGTTACTGGAGTGCCTAAAATTCTCAGATTCTAGATGAGATTGTAGGAAATGGCTCTTCAGTCATTACTCCCTCCCAGAGTTCAGGAGGTAATCTATGTGGGCTTAGACCAGAGATGAAATGGAGTTGGGGCCAGTCTACGTGACAGACACATTCCCCGTGTGCTGGGAAACATGCATGGCCTCTCCATGTTTATCTAGATTGAATTTGGGAAATTTAGACTCTTCCATCAACACAAACGCTGCCCTCAGAAGAACCTCAGACTGTCACAGTCACATGGCCACTGTGAGCAGCACCTCCAGGGCCAGACCTGTTTGGACATGTTTGTCTCCTGTTGATTCTTAATCTCTTAAGGTTTATGTTGGCTTTCTGAGTGCCAGGCACAGGAGTCAAAGCTTTAGATATGCAAATCTCCTTTCCTTTTTAATTAAGAAAAATCTGATGATAGTCATATACATGTTTTGGGAAAGTTGTACTATACTAAAAATTATATACAAGATAAAACTTTCCCCCTCTCTTGCTATATATTATTTCATGTAATCTTCTCAACAGTGAGTAAGGACAGCCTAAATGTTTCTATCAATCTGGCAAGGAAAACTAGGCTGAAAGAGAGTTCAAGGACCTTGTCCTAGGAGATGGATTTGCCCTGGGAAAGCAAGAGCTCTTTCCAGTGACTGCGTTGCCTCTTGAAGCTGAGACTCCAGCTGCAGAAGCTGGTTCAGAGCTGCCTTTGTCAGACTCAGAGATCTCTTCTACAACTTCTACACCTCGTCCTCACTGAACTAATGATTCCCAGGAGAAGAGAGAAGATCAGTTGCTGCCAGCCACAGGAATGGTGCTAATAGCTGTGGACCTTGGGCAAGATGGCGTCCTAAGCTTAACTACAAAAGATGGAACAAGTAACGATAACATATAATCAGCCTAAATAAATGCCTGTCATATTCTCAGAAATTTGGGGAGACCAATTGATGTAAGTTCATTCCAGGTCAAGCATTTTATCTCTCTCCTACTTCTGGTATTTGAACAACAATTAAAACTGGACCACTAACATCAAGGTCACACAACCAGACAATGATCATTACAGAGGAACCACCAATGGGCATAGGTAAGGCAGGGGTGCTATCCCCAGTGGGGTCATCACTGGCTTTTCCTAATCTCTATAGTGTGATTTTCCTGATTTTGCCATCTTTACATCCATCTCACCAAAGCTGGTTTTAGGTTTTGTCCAACTGTACTACACTTGAGGAGCCTGGGAATTTCTCTGAGTCATGATGCAGGCTGCCCCGAAAGTCCCTGAGTTATCTTTGTGATCAATTCCTTCCCTATCTGACTTAGAATCATCTCCAGGTGACAACTTGCCAGACAGGGTGGGAAGTTTCTTCTGCCAGTGAGGAGGCTGGCATTGGCCATATCTGGTCAAGAGCTTCAGAATTTCTCTGACTTCTGTCTTCTACCATAGTCCTCCAAGCTACCTTCAATCATGCGAGAAAAAGATGTTTTTTCATTTAAAAATATTTCTCAAAAACTGACTTGTCTTTCCTGGTTCACAATGTCACCATGGTAGAAAAAAATCCACTGTTTCAGGCTGAGCACATGCCAGCCCACAGCTTCCGCGATAATGCTGCTCACCTCTGACTAATCCCCAGCCCACCAGTGATTCATCCACGCGAAGGCGCTTGGTGAAGACCCAGCGCCTCCACCCCGGCGTTCTCCCCAGTGACTCTCTCCACTGCCGGCCACGTGCCCTGGCTCCATCCTGCTTCCTCCTCCCCACACATCTCAGGGCTAAGAGGAGCTAATGCAGAAGGGACATCAAGCCCATCCCCTCTTGGCAAGAGCTTCAGGTGCCATAAGACTCTTAAAACAAAGGTCTTGGAATTGGGTAGGGCTTGGGTCAAGTACAAGTTCTTTTGCTAATTGGCTGTCGGCCTTCGACATATTCATCACTTTCTTTAGCCCTTGTTTCCCTTATCTGAAATGGGTAAAGTATACTAATCCTTACAGAGCCGAAGTGGACTGACTAACGTGAGGCATTTAAAACTCGTGGAACCGAGAAATTGCTTTATATGAGGCAGTTATTACTATCAGCATTACCACACTCAAGGACTCACTGGTTGCTCCAACTCCCCCCAAGCAGCCACAGGGTTGCCGTCTATGATCTGTCCTGCTGTCTCACAGCCCTTCCCTTCATTCACTCTTGCTAGAAAGTTCCAAGAATATGCCACTCCTGCTATGGCTGCTTGGCTCTAAAGTTTCCACCTGTCTAGAATCTTCTTCCTCCCCCTCTTACCCTCCTTCTGTTTGTCCTGGCTAACTTTTTAAGTCTCGTCGTAGATATCATTCCCCAAGAAGCTTTGCTGAACTCATCCCCACTTCCCTGTAACTGCTGTTACATGCTGTACCTCTTTGGAACACTGCTCACAGTTGTAACCATATCACTGTGAACCACCCATTATTTTGAATTTACTAAAAACTCCAGAGGGGCAGAAGCTGTATCTCATGCTGGCTCACTGCCTACCCAGTGGCTGGACACATAATGTGAATGAAAGAAGAGGAGGGAAGGAAAGGGGGAGAAACTGATCTGAGGGTATATACAGACCATCTAAATGGATACTGTTCTAGATCCAGGCACGAGGGCCCCGCTCAGAGGACCGGACCTCTGTACCAACTTGTGTGCACAGCCTAAGACTGTTCCTGGGTTCCAGCCAGCTTTGGGAAGTCTGACACTATACCAAGCTCTTCTAGACCATCCTTTGGAGGATTAGATGCTGCTCTGAAACCTACCGGCACACCTGAGGTCCTCCCAGGCACAAGCGCAGCCACCTGCCTGCTGCTATTCCTCCCACAAAGATGCCCACTGTTCAGCCTAGTCTGACCCCTGGGTTAGGCTCAGCTACGTTGGACCTCAGCTAAGTCCAGTGCACTGAGAGGATTAGATGCACAGGCCTGTCTGCAGAGACCACAGGTCTATCCTCCAGCACTGAGAGACTGGAAGTCCTAGGCCTTGGGTCCCAGGCTGTAGGGTGGTCGGGCTCAGGGCCACCATCACTAGCCACATATGCTGGGAGGGATACAAGGTTGGTGCAGCTGCTGTGGAAAACAGATGGCTCCCCCAAAGTTACACACAGAATGTCAAGCAATTCTATGCCAAGTACATACCGAAGGGATCTGAAAACAAGACTCATGAACAGCACACCTATGTTATTTATTCACAATAGCCAAAAGCTGAAAAGTGGCCATAAATGATCGAATATAATGGGTCAGTCTGAGCTCATCTAAGAGTCAGAATTTCAGTGCTGCCTCCTGGGATCCCTTCTCACCAGCTTCCCACAGAACAGTACAGAAACAGGGTATTTCTCTGAACTTTGTTTATTTATTGGTATATGTTTTCAATATATAATACTCACATTCACCTTGGGAAATTTATATATATATATATATATATATATATATATATATATATATCCCATCTGAGTCATTTTTACTCTTCTTTCTTCTCTCTCCATTCCCAGATTCATTTCCCACTTACGAATCTTTAAAGCAACTCATTTGAAAAATATTAATTTTTCATGAAGTATTTTACCTTCCCAAGGCAACCTGCCATACCCACTCTGTCCCTAACACCTACATTATGGTCTTACAGGATCTATGCAAATCCCACACACAGCTCTTCTTGGGAGAAATGCATGCCCGGGCCTGGTCAACCTAAATAACAGTCTTTAGAGCCTCAGCATACAGGTAAGTCCTGGCTGTCTCCCATCCCATGCACCCTACCCCTAGCTCTCTGACATCACAGGAAGAGAGGAGGCTGACAAAGCCAACTGGAGTCCTCCCAGATCTGATATATAACCAGAGGGGTGCTGTGTACATCTGCCAAAGGTTTCAGGTTTTGTGGGGGAAGCCATGGCTTTCTAGGAAGGAAGGACATCTTGTTGGTTCAGTGAGCTCCGCTGCTGGGCTGTGCGAGGTGATGTGTAGAGCAAACAAGGCGCAGAGGCCACTGCTGAATTTCCCTGAATGAGAGAGTCTTGGGAGAAAGAGGGGCCAGCGGGCTGGGGTTGGGGGGGTCCTGCCCCTGGGTGCGGGGTGAGTGAGAAGAGCAAACAGGAACACAGGTATTTGTTTGCTTAGATGCTGGCAGTCATTTTCTACTGGTTTAAAGACTACATGAGAAAAATACAGTCTGTAAAAGTGAAAAATAAAAAGTTACCCCAGGTGAAAAAAAAATCCCACCGGGTGAATATTATTTTTCATCATCATCAGGATTATTAGCTGCAAAGCCTGGCTGAACTATCGGGTAGAATGTTTTTAAGCTAGGATGCGGGGAGCAGCACAAGGCAAAGGAGAACCCCGGTTTTTGACAGCCTGGGTTGTACCAGATGATTGCTGCTCCCGTGTGTCGCACTCATCAGGAAAAGCAAGCAAAGATGGAGCAGTTCTGAAGAAGGTTCTCCTGCCCCTTCTCTCCTGAGAGCCCGGGGCCAGGAGCAGCGTCTTTCTTCGTGGGAGAGCTGGCGCAGGCGCCACACCGTGGGTCGCACGCCATGCTCTCACGATTTAATTCAAGAAACTGGAGCTCTGAGCAACGACAGTAGCTTAGGACTTGTGGGTGTCAGGCACACCCAAGAGAAGTGAGTGTGTAGGTGACAGACGAGAGGGGAAGGGCTTCCGCAGCCCCGTGGAGCCAAGGAAGGCCGAGAACCCCTTTCCTTCGAGGGCGTGTGCTTTTCTCTGATTGGTGGCCCCAGTGAAGCCAGTCTCAGTCTGGGCCTTTGAGCTAGGAGGTCAGGTATGGTCACTTTAAAAATAAAGTCCTGTGGCTGTAACCCTGGCTTGGCATGTGCGTTCGCAGGCTTGGCCGCAGCTACAATTTGCACTCACCAAAAATAGTCGCTTCAAAATCTGGAAGTGAGACTCAGAAGGGTTGGCCAAGTTCAGCGTCTCCCTCTCTTCTGTTGTTTTCCTCCAGGAAATCAAGCAACGCAACTCAGTCCTCGTTCCCTTCATTCAACAAAACTTTACGGAGAACGTGTATGTGCCGTGGTGGGATCTGAGGCCCAACAGTGAGCAAGCCGAGGCCCTGCCCTCAAGGCCCCGCAAGCCTTGTATCTCCTTGTTTCTTGTGGCTGCTCTAAGAAAAGATTGTTATAATAACAGACTGTTGAAAATAACAGATTTTTTTAAAGTCTCAGTTTTAGAGACTGAAAGTCTGAAATGTTGGCCCAGTGCTCGAGGGAAGAACACTGTGGGTCTCTTGCAGCTTCGGGGGGCTGCTCGTGACCTTTGACTTTTCTCTCTGGCTTTGCTCTGCTTTCACCTGAACTTCTCCTCTGTGTGTCTTTGTTGCTGTGCCCAAGTGTCTCTCTTACAAGGACCTCGAGTCTTGTTGGCTTTGGGTTCTACCTTAGTTCAGTATAACCTCATCGTAACTAGTTCCATCTATGGAGATCTTGTTTCCAATAGCAATCACATTCTGAGATTCCGGGAGGACACGGACTAGGGGTGGAAGGGTACTGTTCAAGCACACGAGGTGTCCGATGGTAGACGAGAGTGGTGGTCAGGGCAGAGGGCAGCCTAATGGCTGTGGGGGTCACTGGGGGGTGGAGCACATTTCCATGTGTCTGGACAGCCAGGGAGATGTGGCCTTAGTGTGCGTCCAGTCCCTTGCACCTTGCCTCTTCCCCTCTGGCACTGTCCCCCGTGCTGCTTCCCACTGCCACGAACTAAGCAGCGCCGCCCAGGTTAAGGTGGGATGCCTCCAAGTGTCTTCCTCGATTATCTCTTATTTTAGCCTCTTTCTGGGAGATAGTGACCGGGGCCAACTGCTCCCCCAGCCCCTCTGCTGGGACATTTCCACTTCGGAACCAGTTGCTCACAGACTGAATGCTCTGAAGTCATGAGCTGAATCGAACCTGTCCTCCTCTAAATTATCAGTGCTGGGTATTGTGTCTCAGTGACAGGAAAGCTGACAAATACATCTAGTGAATACGTCTCAATACAGACAGGACAGGATTATATGGCACGTGTTCAGCAGGCTGTTTTCCACATATTTCACCTCCATGCTCCTTCCCACGGGTACACCAAGTCAACACACAGCAAAGCAAGAAGGAAGAAGAGAGGCAGCGCCGCTCCAAGGGGACCTCGAGGCAAGCCTTGTGTTGAGGCTGTTTTTCCTTGCCAGAGACCACATATGCCGAGGTTTGGATTCAAGAGAGCAAGGAAAGACCATGAAGCAATGAGAACAGGAGGCAGAGAGAGGGTTGGCAGGGTCTTTGCAGAAGGAGGGAAAGGCGCTCTTCTGTGGGGAGACTCAGAAGGGAGGGGCCAGGCTGCCCAGAGCGAGCCCCTACACAGACCCAGCACACACAGCTCCCCACAGTCCCAAATCTTCTGGCGAGGGAGGGGCCGTGGCCCCCTCTGTGGGTAAGGAGAAGTAGGTGAGGCTCAGAACTGGCTGGAATTTCCCTCTGAGCTGAGGCCATGGCGGAAGCCCTACCACTGTGCTTGGCAGAACAGGTGCCTTGGCCAGAAATAAGGCGAGGATGACTTTCCACTGGGGGCCAAGGAGCAGCACCCTGGAAGGGACTGATAAGGGGCAGGCCAAGGGGCAAGGTGGTGACACTTCACATCGGGAAAGCAGCCTGTGTGCAAGTTCTGAGGGAGACAGGCACTGGGCAAGTCTCAGCCTGAACTGGGATGAAGAAAGCAAGGGAGAGAGAGACAGCTTGGGGGCTGCAGGAGGAGGCGGGCAGAGGCCTGGGCCTGGCCAGCCCAGCAAGGAATCTGGAAGCGGATCCTAGTGATAGGGTTGCGCTGGAGATGAGAAGGGTAGAGAGTCAGGGTCTGGATAAGAAATAAAGCACCAACCATGACTGACTCGGAGAATAGAAGGAGAATTCACAAGAGGGCGTGGGGAGCCCGAGGGGCTTTTGGATGCTCTGTGGAAATCCCCAGTGAGTGTCTGGGTCTGCTCCGGGAGAAGGCAGAAACTGCTGGCATAAGCATGGGTGCCAACAGGGTTACACCCATCAGGTGAGCTGTGAAGCGGAGAGGAACAATTGGTTTTAGTTTTACTAAGAAGTAGGCATTTTTCCCCTGAAAGCAATGGCAAAATACGTTCCTTGCAAAAATTTTGGAAATTCATCTCAGCAATGAGGAGGTAAAAAAGGGGACCACGTGCTTGGAGCAATGTGTCAGCATCCTGCACAGTGTTGCTGGCTGGTAGGTTCCCACTATACGAAGAGTTGAATTTTCCTTCCATCTGCCCATCATCAACAACTGCGACCTGAACAATCCTGTCAGTCTTGTGTATGTTCTTTATCAGTGCTTTGGGAGAAATGTACAAAAATATCAAGAGCTTTGTGTCTTTAGTGCCTTTTGGTCACTGTCCCCACATCACCTTCCTAAATGGTTGGGTCCACTTATGAAGCTGTAGGTGTGGTTGGACTGTGAAGATTACTACACCACTACCCAGGGAGCAGGGCAGAGTAGGGGCACAGGCAGGTGGTCTCAGAGAAAGGCCCCAGCACCTGAAGGAGGAAGCTCCAGGTACCAGATGCTCCAAGAGCGATGTCAGGAGCAGGGCTGGCCCTCTCAGAGCCCCCGGTGACCAGCTGAATGGTCCTACAGCCCTACCAGGGGCACATGTTGCTGTGTGGCAGGGCTGGGACACTCGCCCTGGATTCAGTGTCCAGGGTCAGGAGTGCTGCCTGGGTTACGCGTGGAATACCTCCAGGTGTCTTCCTCGATTGTTTCTTATTTTAGCCTCTTCCCAGAAGATAGTGACTGGGGCCAACTGCTTTCCACAGTGTGACCTGGAAGCACCTACCCCTGGAAGGCCAGTTGGAGGCCGATCTTTGAAACTCTTCCTTCTTCCTGCTTTGCTCCTGGTGCCTTCTGCTCATAGGCTCACACCGCTAGGAAAGGAATCGCTTTTGTGCTTTGGGGTTAGGTTTTGCATTTGAGGGAACCCGGGTGAAAAGAGGTGCTTATAGTTTGTAACTTCAGGAAATGCCTGGTCCCTCTGAACTAAATGTTCCCATCTCCAAAATGGAGAGAAAGAGGAGCCTCTCAAAGGTGTCTACATCCCAGTCCTTGGAACTTGTAATTGTTCAGGGGGATGGAGGTCAATCACCCGCTGATCTACTCTAGGAGGGTTAGTTTAGGTGACCCAGGTGCACCCAATATAATCAGACTTCTCACAAATGGATGAGAAGCAGGGTTAGACTACTGCAGAGGGACCCAGGCTCAGTGCTGCCGTCTCTGAAGAGGGGGAAGGTACTGTCAGCAAGGAGCGTGGGCAGCTCCAGGAACTGAGCAGGGCTCCAGACTGGACACTCTCCAAGGACCCTCAGTGGGGAACACGGCTATGCCACTTTGACCTTCGCAAGGTGAGACCAGTGCTGCGCTTCTACCCTTCAGAGCTGTGGTGACACATCCGTCAGCTGAATTTGTTGTGATTTGTTACAGCCGCAATGCAAAACTAATACACTTACCTTGTGGGCTATTGGGACCGGTTTTATGAGAAAAATAAACTTAAAGTAGTTAGTTCAAGGCTGGGTATATGGGAAACAGGTTGTCATTGTTGCTGCTATTTGACAGTAAGCCACAGTACCTCAACCCCACGGCTGGTGACCCCACAGCTGGGAAGGGGGAGGAGAGGAAAGCCTCAAAGAGTCACACAAGTGACCCTCACAGATAACTTTGAGCCCCAAATGGTAACCTTGTGGCCTCCAGCCCAGTCCTCTCTTCTGACTCCTTGGTCCCCTCTGTGCCCATCACCAGGCTGCCACCCAAGCAGCATGCCAGGGCTTGAAACAGCAGCCATACCCTTTGGTCTAGAAGTGCTTTTTGCCAAGTTACTATTTTCTTGTCTGTATTATTGATACACCAGAGCATGTTCTCTGGCTGGGGTTCCGGGATCTGCAGCAGCAGGAAAAGCAGACACTTAACAGTAATGCACATCGTACATCCTGTTCCAGCCCTGTAGAAGTAAGAGCTTAGGGCAAGGCCTGGTAATCTGCATTTCCTCCAGGGAATTCTGACACAAGATCAAATTTGTGACTCTCTGGGCTTTGTACCAGATGCCAAATGCAAAGGGCTTGACATCTCGCATTGGGATAGACATCTAATGTCCCATTCATTCTTACCACTTCCTGGGGGCGGTCACACAGGTTATAAGGTTTATTAATTAACCCAGGGTACTCACTGCATGCCAGATACTGGGTGAAAATGTGGGGACAGAGAGGAATAAGTCAGGTGAGGCCTGACCTCGCAGAGCAAGCAGAAAGACATATACTCAACCAGTCATTAGCCAGTGAACCCTGACAAGATATGATTTTCAGTTTTTTAAATCACTGGATCTTTAACTTGTATGCAAATCCCCAGAGAGCTGTTAACTCTGAAATTCCAGCTGCGAAGGGCCAGGGCCTGGCCTGTATCTCTTACAAACTTCTGAAGATGCAGTTGCTGGCTTGAAGACCACCCTGTAACTAGCACTGCTTTGAAGCTCCAAAGGCAATTTCAGATCCATGATCCTATTATAACTTACAATCCCTGATTGGAGAAACTCTAGAACTGGAAGAAATTAAGCTAGGGTCCAGGGACTTTGTCACATCAGGGTCCCCACCCCAATTCCAGGGGCTCCTTGCATCTTCCTCGCTGCCTCAAGAGGCAAAAGCTATTCCCAATTAACTGGTTCTCTCCAGTTGGATCACAGAACCCCAGAGCTCTCCCTGCACCAGCCCTGACATGGGAGAGACAGTGCTTGGCTCTTCCTTCTAGCCAGGACTTTGAGAAGGAAGTGGATGTGAATTTGTCATCCCTCCGAGTCCTGATGAGCTCTAGCCAGAACTCAATAAGAAGGAAGGTGCGTGCCCCACTTCAGTGAAGAGAAGAAAACTAACACTGTGTTTTGCAGCCTCTCTAGGTCCCTCACCTTGAGAAACAAGGACATCTGAGTCCTCTGTAGAGAAGGGAAATGGGCAGTAGTCTGGGCAGCTGGAATCTCTCTGGTCAAGTCAGTTACCATCTCCTGTGAGAGGCCAGCTCAGTAAAGGACAACATTCCATTCAAGAGGGGTCCTGGGTACCCCCACCATGCCCTGCTCCGTGCTCTGTGTCTTCCCCACACTGAGCTGTTTCACGTTTGCTGAAAGTGATGTCATTCTGAGTGACTTAAGAGATTCTTTTTTTGGAAGCTCCACCCATGGCCTATCAAACATATTGAAAGTCATCCATATCTCATGCATTAAGAATTTGACCCATGTATATAAGTAGTATTTTTTAGTCTTCTAGCTATAAAAATACGATTTTTGTAATTCTGCTCTAGAAATACTTTGCCCCCAAAGAATATATTCAATTTATAGTAGGCTGTTTTCTTCATGCTCAGTATTCAAACTAGAAAACCTTTGCCAAGTAAGAAAAGTTAAGACTTTTTGTTTTTAAGCATCATGCATTTTTATGAAGTTCCAATTTATTCATGAATTTAGCATACCATTTTTGTAGATATTTAATCAAACCTACTATCATCGCAATCATGCAGTTTTCTTTCTCTGCAATTGCCAAGGGGAACGTTACACATTTCTGTGAGCCAGCAAGGTGTTAGTGACTAAATAAGCCTCGGTTTGGGGAGGATGGGCAGGATGACAGAAGCCACACGTTGGGATCGCTTTCCATCTCTCTGGGCCTTCACAGTACTGTGGCTCCTTCCCGAGTTTGCTTACCTTCGGGGTTTCCTTTCAGTCTAATACCTGAAGGTTGCTAAGGTGATGGGGAATCTCAAACTGCCAAAACAAGGCAGAATCATAAGGTCCAGGGGCTTTGTTCAAACTGACTGAATTTTAATTGCAAAAATTGTGAGCAATGAGCCAAAGGAGTGAAGTTACACAGAGGCCAGGATTGCAAAAGGTCACAAACAGAGCCTGTGGAACCGGGGTGGCTGGGCCAGGGGCCTGGGGCTGGGCAGGCTACACCAAGTTGTCAGTAGCCCCTTGGTCCTGGCTGCGCTGCTCCTTATTCAGTGACCCTGAGCAAATAACTTCTCCTGGCTGGATCTGGATCTCACTGGATCCTGGAGTCATGATGGTGAAGCCTGCTGCCTACAGCAGCTGCAGGGATCAAGTGAACTGCCGTAAGAGAGTGCTTAGCACGGTACTCAGCATATATTAAATGCTCACCTATTTATACAAGTGTGTTCTTATGTTTATTGAATTCTCTCAATATAATAGCTGCTATTTTGTTATTGAAAGCAAAACCTCCAGGTCCAAAATGACTCTCAATGTTTCTGTCTTCCTGTAGCATGATATGATTCCGGACCACAGAGAGAAAAGAATACACTTTTGGGATAGCCTAGAGCCTATAAGGATTCTCAGATGCCCTCAGCTTTGATCTGCTTGTGTATAAAGCCAATAGCACACACTACTGAGAGAATATTTTCTAAAGACAATTTAAAGAACAAAAATGAAAGTCTGCATCTGCAAGCTACTCAAGCTACTCAAGATCCATCAAGCCTGGTGAACCTACGCTAGCAAAGGTGACGAGATAAGTGTCTAGAATAAACGTGTGGGACTGTGATTCTTAAATGAACACTGGATCGCCCCAGAGTCCCTCTCTGGAAGCTGGAATCCAGCTAGGAGCGAGGAGGGAGGAAGAGGGACTCAGACATTACTTCCACCTCCACATCACTGGCCAGTTGCTGCCACCCGCCATTTCTGAGAATATGGGACAGAGAAATAGGTGCCAGTCCGCTCGTACCCAGGAGGAAAACCAGCCAGCTGCTGTTGTGCTGGACGTGTTAATGTACAGTTAAGTTTAAAAACAGCTCTCCTGGGACAAAAGGGAAGGAAACCATAGTTTAAAAACTGCACAGTGAGGCAGAAGAACAAACAAAGCAGTATTTTCCATTCAAAGAGAGGCTGACAGCACACAGGATATGCTATACGCCCACTGATAAGTCACAGAGAAGGCAGCAGAGGCTCCAACCCACCCGGCCAAGTCCTCTCCTGGCACCTTGGCCCCTTCCAAACATGGTACCCTGTACCATTGTAGCCATCCTTGAATCCCAAGCACACAGCACAGCATTAGACAGTAACAATTGTTAGCTGCACTCAGTTAAATAGGAACTAAACAGAAGAGAAGGTAAGGAGAAGCAGAGAAGTAAAATTCCCTGTGGTTAAGGTTGTGCCTCGTAGGTGGGTAATCTTCGACAGCTGACTTACTCTCTCCATGCCTCAGTTTTCTTATCTGTAAAACAGGTCCATGATTGTATCGACCTCAAACGCACCCTGTGAAGGTTCGATGAGTCAAGATGCCCACAGGCCCCGAGAAGACAGCCTCATCCGGAGTAAGTTCTGCTGAGGCTGTTGCTGCTTTTGTTAGTGAGACAGTAGGAAACCCCAGTGCAGGAAGTAGCTGAAGTCAGGAATGAGCCACCACCACAAGAAGGGCCATTTGCTACAGACAGGAGGAGGAAGGTGTTCCACGAAGACAGGTAAGTTTCCCCATGCACCATGGCTGGAAGACCTCAAAGCAAGTCAACATGAATGTAACATTTAACTTTCCACAGAGGAGATGGAACATTCCTGTGCCAGCCCCCCACAGGCTGGGGCAGGAAATGGGGCAGTGGGAGCTGAACCGTTGACACAGATGACTTCAAGAAGTTCCAAGGTGGAGCTGATGTTTGAAGAGTGGGGAGCAGGAGGAGGGGAAAGGATGTGGGTGCTTGGGTTCAATGGGAGGAGGGACAGAGAGAGTAGAAATTTCTTGGGGTATCTGATCTGCTTGATAATATTTGACACTCTTCAGACAAAAGGTGATTGCTTCTTTTCATTACCATTTCCATAATTTAAAAGATAAACTGCAATAGCTACATGACCAGAGACTTGGAAGAGAGCAAGACATTTGAGGAAAAAAATAAAAGCACTAAACTTTTGCAAGATAAGACCAAGAGGGAGACAAGGCCTCGAGTTTCAGCAGAGCTGTTCAGACATTAGGTTGATTTCTCATGAAAATGAACCAGATCACTTCGGATAACGTCAAGATTTCGTGTCTAATTTCTGGAAAAACTGAACCCTGTAAGCTCTTCCTCCACTCATACGTCCCTCTCACAAGGTGGTCAAGTGAGGGCAAATAGGATGAGTCACCAATTACAAGTCCCTGACTTAGGAATCTTCAAGTCGCAAACTTTGACAAATACAAGTGGACCTCGCATCATGAACATTTATAGATGTGAACCCTTCGCAAAGGTATCTTGTGCACCTGCCGGGCCCGGTCACGAGCTGCTCTGTGCTGACTGGACAGGGCGCAGGTGTAAGAGGACAGCACTCAGTCAGAGGCCAGGACATCCGGAAGCAGGAGGAAGAGCCGTGGTGACGGGGGTTGGGGTTTTTCTTGTGCTTTACACTGTACATCTGTGTCAAAGGGGTACAAGGTTCCTTTCGTCGGACTTATGAACAAGTCCAACTTTTTTTTTTTTTTTTAGGTTTTTGGAGACAGGGTCTCGCTTTGTGGTTCAGGCTGGCCCTGAGCTCAGCCTCAAACTCACATCACAGCAATCCTCCTGCCTCTGCCTCCCGAGTGCTGGGATGACAGGCGTGAGCCACCATGCGTGAGCCCGGCACTGTGGTATGTGGTACTGGTTGCTGCTGGGTGTGGGTCTCCGCACCCAGTATTGTTATGTGGTTACTGGGGAATCGAATCCAGGTCCTTGCGCTTGCGAGACAGGCGCCGGAACCACTGAGCTAACTCCCCGGCCCCCGAACAAGTCCAACTTATGAATGAATCTGATTTATGAATGCTGTCCCAGAACAGAACTAATTTGTAAGTTGAGGATGTGCTGAATTCAAATGCAGCGCAAATGGAAGGATTCATTTCAGAGTGAAGAAGAGCTTCTGTGATGTGGGCTTTGGCCACCTCACACTGAAGGATCCCGTCGGTCCTTCCTTCCTTCCTTCCTTCCTTCCTTCCTTCCTTCCTTCTGTGAAGGCCTTAGGAGCATCTCTAGCTCCCTGTGAGGCCACTTGACCCTGTGTGATCTGTGTGCCCCATCAAGAGAACAGCCCATCGTCAAAGACTATTCCACTAATCTGACCCCCCGTCAGTATCAACAACTGTGTGGCCAGAAAGGCTTATGCTTAATCAAGGCTGCTCTTTCATCACAGTCCTGAGTCCTGAGCATGTCTTCTGCCATTCCTTTACATCTCAGGATTAAAAGTTACCTTATTAACCAAAGGGACTGGAGGGAGGGACTGACACTTTTGGAAAAAAGGGGGAGGACAGGGACGCTGTGGAGAGGGGAGAGAGGTAAGAAGGTTACCCATGCCAACATCATCTGATCCTAAACTCACGCAGCTATCTACTGCCTTCCGCGTGTCATCCATGGCCTTCAACCTCCTGGGAATTCATTGCACCCTTTGCCACACCCCATCCACTGCCCAGATGCTACCCTGGTCTTGTTCAAGTCCTTGGAATCTACCAAGCTCTTCCCTGTCTTCATCTAGCTGCCAGGAAACATCTTCTACCTCCTCGCAGAGCTGGCTCCTCAAGGAATTATTCCTTTTTTTTTTTCTTTGAGAAGGAAGGACATCTCCAGCCCCAGAGAGGACCTTGGTGTCTTGGCAGTACCTGCTCCCTGACAGCCAGCCCCTTTCCTGGGGACACTCACCAGGCAAGCACAAGTTGAATGAATGAGCTGTTTCTGCAGATGTTGGGCAAGCCCCATGGCTTGGTTCCCGGCAGGATCAGGCTGGGTGAGTGGGCTGAATGTCTATAAAAAGCTCCCTACCAGGTTCCAGTTCTGGTGAAACTATCTTTGTGGGCATAAATGAAGGTGCTTATCACTGGACTCAGGTCCCCAGGCACTCGGCTGTGGATTGTGGGCTGAGACCGTACAAGAGCCTCATCCTTCATTCATTTCTCATTGCCTGCATTCAGCCTGAGCGTCAGGAGGAGCCACTTGGCCAGAAACTCAAAGAAAGAAGGTTCATGGAGATGGCTAGGAATTGTTATGACTGCAGTGTTAGAGACAGTCCTAGTGGTCACATTGCACTGGGAAGTCGGAAGTTAGATTATGAACATTGACGAGTGAAATGAGAGTAAGAGAGGCACTAACTCTCTCTTGTACAACACCTTTTCTTCTCCTGGGAAGAAGAGTCGACCATCTCAGGATAGAAACTGCAGACACCAGGCTGGGGGTGTAGCTCAGCAGTGGTGTGCTCGCCTGGCCCGTGAGATGCTAGGACATGACAGAGAACTTTTTAGAGCTTTCAGTGTTACAAATGGCCCACTGAGGCACACTTGCCACAAGTTCACCACCATTGGGCTATAGGTTGGATCCCAGCAATGCAAAAAAAAAAAAAAAAAATGGGAATGCATACAAAATGTCTGAGCACAGCAGTCAGTAAGCCTTGTGAGGAAAGAACTAGAAAGAGCATTGTTCTCTGGTCTGGCCACTCTAGGTACAGAATTTTTAAAGTTTTATATGTGTGTGTGTGTGTGTGTGTGTGTGTGTGTGTGTGTGTGTACATGAATAAAAGTGTCTAAGAGAATTTTGCAGTGGTTATTTCTGAAATATTTGGAATAAAGATAGGTTTTATTCTTCTTGGCTGAATTTTCTAAAAATTTTTAAAGATGTGTTCATCTTACTTTTTGGAATAAGAAAGGTAAAAAGCAATGAAAATAATTTGTGTCCAGTGCTGAGGGCAAACCCAAGACCCTACACATGCTAGGCAGATACTCCATCATTGCATTGTACCTCAGCCCAGCCTGATTTTTGAAAAACAGTACACCCTCCTTAAAACATGCAAACTATAGTAGAATTTCAGTGGAGAAAATGTTGCTCAAATCATTCAATGTTCATATTTTGTGTTTTTAAAAATGCAGGATTTTTTTAAAAGCCACATAATGTGTGTGTTTGTCTACTTGCTTGCATGTTAACTACGAGCACTTTCTATGTTATTTCTTAGTGGCCGTGACATTAGCTTAACTTTTGCTTCTGTTCCCAAGAGGGGAAATACATGTTCTTTGCATGGCTTCATGATCACTAGCCATGATTACTAGTATGCTGTGCACTAAAGTTTGGCTTTCTTTCCAGAGGCAGTGGGAAATCACTGACAGATCTTAAAGAGCCAAGTATTGCTTTTCATTTGGAAAGTTCATTTTAGTAAAGAGTGCAACCCGACAGAGAATCAACTAGGGTAAGACCGAAAGAAGAGAACGAGGAAGCTAAGGCTGAAATTGAAACCTGCCTGTCACCCTCCCCCATTTCATAGAAATCCATAATTCCAGTTCTTGCTTTCTCTTTACATCATATTGTAAAGTCTTTGAGCACTGTGGAAATTTTGAGGCCCAACTTCCTCATTTTACAGATGTTCAAGCAAGGGTCAGAGAGAAATGACTTCCAAGAGAAACAGTGATTTGTGGGGAACTGACCTAGAACACAGGCTTCTAATTTTAGCCTGTCTTTCCCTATCACAGACTGTCATCATCATGAAACAATGCTAAAAAATTGTGTTACCTTGAAGAGAGGCTGGGCACTTTTTATAGAAGACAGATTCTTGGTGATGGTGGTGGTGGTATAATGATTCTGAAGAAGGACAAAGTACTTCCACAAGCTCAGTGTCATCTGATCTTCAGAATGACTCAAATAATATTGACCATAATTTATTGCCAAGCTTGACATCATATGAGATCTTTTATATCATTATTCCATTTAATTCA
>PVIR01010156.1:0-50875 GCA_004026965.1 Petromus typicus
TAATACTCCTTCCTAACTGCCTTCTCAAAGGATACTAATTATTCCCTATCTTGGTTCTCAATTATGTATTTGTGGGGTTGTTTGATGGTTGTCTATTCATGTATACACTGTGAACTCCATGATGTCAGAGAAAGTGCTTGTTTTCCTCTCCACTGTATCCAGCACCCTCCCTCCCACC
Source organism: Petromus typicus (assembly GCA_004026965.1). Lineage (NCBI taxonomy): Eukaryota > Metazoa > Chordata > Mammalia > Rodentia > Petromuridae > Petromus > Petromus typicus. Next base: position 179 of record PVIR01010156.1, read on the forward strand.
TGGGACACTAACACTCCATAGTAAATTCTGAGGAAAGAGGGAATGCACTCAACACTTCACCATGTTCTTGGCACTGTGCCCAGTTGGGAGATGAGGGACGGAGCCATTACATGACTTGCTGAGGGTCACCTTTTCCACTGAGAAGACATAGTGTTTGTCCTTCATTGTGCTGTAACAAATGACCACAAATGTGGTGACTTACGCAGCATAAGTTGACCACCTTCACAGTCCTGGAGGTCAGAAATGAACTTTCCACAAAGCTAAAGCCAAAGTGTCAGCAAGGCTACATTCCTTCTGCAGGATCCAGGGGAAGATCTGCTGCCCTGACTTCTCTAGTCTAGGTTGTCTGTATTTCCTGGGTTGTGATCCCTTTTTTTCATCTCCACCATGCATCACTCCAGGCTCTGCATTCTGTCTGTGTATCTCCTTTTCTGATTGACTTACCTGCTTCCTTCTTGTGGGCAATCATGTGTTTACCTTAGTCTCACCTAGTTAGTGCAGCTTACTCATTTGCAGATTCTTAAATGAGGCACATCTGCAAAATCCCTCCTTCCTGTTTCTTTGCAGTCATCCCCTGGACTAAGACTCAGCTTTCCTGTTAAGTGAATGAAAGGGGTTAACAAGGGTAGCAGTGGCCTTACTCACTGGGGTAAAGAAACATGACAATGAGAACACTTTATGGAATTAATTTCTTGGTAAAAGAGAAAGCCCCCAGCCCTCCAGTCAGGCTGGGGGTAACTGAACCTATTAACTGGAGAGGAACAGTTTTTGCCATCTGCTAGAGTCGGAGCAACCTTACTTGGCTTTCGATGTTCAAGTATGAACTCTTATAAAAGTGAAAGATTAATTTAATCTTGAAGTGACTCCTCCCAAGAGTTATTAAAGCTTATAAATTCTTAGAAAAGCTAAAAGGATGTAGTACTTCCCTCTGGGTAAACAGGGAGAGGGTTAATATGAGCCACACATCCTTGGCATATTTTCAGAGAAAACATATGATTGGATAAGGCAAGGTCTGGCCTGAAGAATAGAGGACCAGACCAGTGGTCTGGACTTACAGTTCTAAGTGAGCACTTCCTCATAAGAAGGAAAGTGCCCTAGCTCTGACATCAATGAATTAGGCAAAGCCACTTTTCCTACTCATAGCTCCAAGTTGGATCAAATAGATGGAAATATTTGACTATCAAGGGAGGACAGCATTAGAGTCAGATCATATTCGTTCAGCCAATAATTTATTCAGCAGCTCTTGGCACCCAGCCCTGCTGTGTAAGCTATGAGTAAGTTAGTTGTGGTTTGTACCGGCTTGTATTCATTGGAGAGACAGATGATAAGCCAGCATGGCCACTTTTCCATATGTATGGGGAAGTGGTTCCAGAACTCCCCGAGAATATGAAACTCTAAGTATGCACAAGTCGCTATTATAAATTGGCACAGTATTTGCATATAACCTGTGTATATTCTCCTATATATTTGAAGTCATCCTTAGATTACTTATCATCAATACGAGTACCATATAAATGATTATTAGATTTATTGGAAATAATAAATAAAAAGTCTATATGTTTAGCATAGGCCTAACTTTGTGGAAAAACTATGTTTTTACCTGAGGTTGATTGACTCTATGGAAGCATAACCTGCAGATATAAAAGACCAATTGTAAATAAAAACAAAATAATTATTGTGGTGATCAGCTTTCCTGCTGCTGGTACAAAATGTCTGATACCTGAAACTGAACAGATGAAAGGATAGCTTGGCTTATGGTATCAGAAGGTTCACTCCATGGTAGGTTGACTTTCAGGCAGGAACATCACAGTAGAAGCGGATGATGGGCAATGTGGTTCCTGCTCAGGGAAACAGAGCACAGTGGCGGAGCTCTGAAGACAAAGGGGTCAAGGACAAGATACCATCTCCAAGGTCACACTTCCTCAACCCACCCATAAATACCTACAATACTCATTCCGTTGGGGTCTCTTGAGCCAATCTAGTTATAATAAAGATTAACCACCATAATTATAAATTGTGGTAAGAGCTAAAAGTCAAGAAATAAGATAGCAGAAGGGAGACGATGCCCTGGAGTGTGGAGTGCGCATTTCAGATGAGAAGGTTCTGGGCAGGTGTCTCACTATACTGAATCCAAATGGTGAGACAGAGGCCACAGGCAAAGCAAGTATGAAGGCCGCAGTGGGGAAGAGTTTGCTGGTTTTGAGAAACTAACAGAAGGTGGGAAACAATGGCTGAGACACAGCTGGAGGGATGGGGATAGAACAGGCTCCCAAGATCTTGTAAGTCAGGGAGGAACATTTGAACATCTGAAGTTTATTCCAGATGCAATGGGAGGCAGCTTGGATATTATAAACAAAAAACCAGTGTCATACATATTTTAAAAATAGTAAATGCGGATGTTCTATATTGTTTTCCTTTTTAAACTGTTAGCTATTGAGTGCCTATTATCTGCCACAAACTGTGCTCAGGTTTTTATATACATTTTCTTATCCAATTCCTTCAACAGTACTGAGATGGGAAAATGTATTCATTTTACTGGATGGTGAACTAAGGCTGAGAAAAGAAAATAACTGAGCCAACATCATATACCTAGGAAGTCACAAAGATGGGATTCCAAATGGAGATCCTGACTTCAAGGCTTAAGTGTTTACCATTTTGTTTTCTCACATTTTCCTACCTCATTTTTTGAACATTAAAAAAATTATGTGTGTGAGTTGGGCGTGGTGATGCATGCCTGTAATTCTAGTACTCAGGAAGCTGAGGCAGGAGGCTTACTGTGAGTTGAAGGCCACACTGGGCTCCATGGTGAGTTTAAAGCCAACCTGAACTAAATAGCAAGAACCTGTATCAAACAAACAAACAAAAATTATGTGTATAAAATTTCCCATTTTATCCATTTTCAACGTGCAGTTCAGTGGCTTTAAACCCAACTTGTTGTGTAATCATCACATGTAACTATTTTTAGATCTTTTTCCTCATCCCAGACAGAATTTATGACCATTAAGTAATAATCTCTTTCGCCTTTGCCCTAGCTTTTGGTAATCTCTAATTTGCTAAATCTCCATCCCTATGAAATTGCCTACCACAGATATTTCACACAAGTAGAGCGAAACAATATGTGTCCTTCTGTGTGTGATATAATGTGTCCAAGGTTCTTCTGTGTTCTGTTATGTTCTGCATTTTCTCCTTTTCATGGCTGAGTAATATTACACTCTACACACAATTCTTTTTGTTTATCGATTCATCTTTGAGGATACTCAGGTTGATTTCTTCATTGACTGTTGTGAATGTACATTGACATGTGAGCATTTTTTGAGGCCTTGTTTCAGTGTTTTTAGATAACGGCTTGGTCATGTAGTACATTAGCTTTCAGGAGAACTGGAAAAATATTTTCCACAGTAGCAACATCACTTTATATTCTTATCAGAAATGTAGAAAGGTTCCTATTTCTCTATATCTTTGACAATACTTGTCTTTTTTTGTATTTTTATTATATTTTTTCAGTTTGAATTTTAGCCATCCAGTAAGTGGTATCTCATTGTGGTTTTGATTTGCTTTTCATAGATAATATTGCGTATCTTCTTATGTTTTTGTTGACTATTTGTGTTTTTGCTTTAGAGAAATATTCATTTAAGTCTTTTGCCCATTTTAAAATTGATTTATTTCTTTGTGTCGAGCTATAAGAGTTCTAAAAATAAATTCTAGATATTAAACTCTTATCAACTATATGATTTGCTGAGATTTTCTCCCATTTCATGAGTTGTCTATTTATTGTCTTGATAATGTCCTCTGATGCAAAAAGGTTTTTTTTTAAATTTTGATGAAATATAGTTTATTTTTCTTTCATTGCATATGCTTTTGTTTTCATATCTAAAAGTTCATTGCCAAATCCAAAATCACAGAGATTGGCCCCTATCTTACCCTGATTTCCCTCATTTGTAACCATTCAGTTTTCCTCTAGATTTTAGAGGACAGTCCCTTCATCAGTCACCGGCGGAAGCATGGGGAAGTCAGTTGAGGGTCTCTGAAAGGCACGCACAGGGCAGAGAGGTCACACATTGTCCCGCAGTGATCATACTGTGACAGCCCATGCCATTTGAGTGTCCATGTGTGAGCCTTTGCTGGTGCCTCATACTTGTGCAAAATACTGAAAGGAAATAATTTTCATAAAGCGAAACATCCAATTTAACTATTATTACTATGAAAATTGCTCTTTTCCATATTTAGAATGCTCTGAAGACTGGATCTGAGGATTGATGGTGATAGTTTCCTCAAATGGCTCTATTCGGCATATTAAAAGTCATAGATCTTACATCAGGTTTTCAAGTCTGGGGGAGGAAAATGCAACTACATGATGAAAGTCAAAGTTAAGAAGGCACCACGCATTCCAGATTGGTTTCTGTGGGCTGATGAAGCATGCCTGCCTATTGTTTCTAGGGAAGATTTCACAGGACTTTGCCCAGATTTCGCAAATATTTCATCCATTTCTACTTTATCCATCATCTCCTAGAGATGGATTTTTAGAAACTGAGAATGAGAAAAACAGAAGAATAAAGCAAAAGTAGTAGGTCTGTCTCTATGAGTTCCTGTATGTGGCCTCTGACTGATTGATTCTTCTTATAGATTTTGCCTTATGGTTTGCCTTTTAGTTAAGGTATACATATATTTTTCCATATATATGGAAATATATATACACACTCGTATACATATATGTATACATATATGTGTGTATATGTACATATATGTATATATGTGTACATATATGGAAATATATATTTTCCCATATATACATATATATGGAAATATATATATATCTCACATATGCATGTGTGCATGTGTATATATATGAGAAGAAATATATACATATGTATATAACTCAGAGATGGTTATTTTCTCCTCACTGGAAAATGATTGTACTTGGAGACTGAATAAAGTTGGGTTAAAGTTCACCCTTGTAAAACACTGTGATTCTCCCAAACATAATAATTAAGATACTTTTTGTCTCTTGTGTTGGTTTTAGCTTTGAAGATGCTATGAAAATGGCATGCTGCACACTGGAGGAGCCAAGTTTGGAAGCAGTACCTTAGTTTCCTTTTGGCTACCAGTCTGGTACTAGAACAGCCTAGTTCAAAGTGGTCTCCAGGGCTTTCCAGTGGGCCCCCGAGTGGGCTGCTCTACATAGGTGTAATTATAATTAGGGAACTATATCATAACAAAAAGAGAAATGATAGAAATTTCTACCCCTCTGATAGAAATGTGATAATGATATAGGAGAGCATTTGTCTAATATGCATGAAGTCCTGGTTTCAATCCCCAAAACTAGAAGAGAGAGAAAGAGTCAAGAGAAAGACAGAGATAGAGATGATACAGATAAAGAGATGAACTCACGTGGAACCTAAGAAATAGGTATTTGCTTACCTTTGGGTACATGTTCACCGTGAATTCACCTGGATTGCATAATGCTAAACATGTGTTTATTTTTTGGTAGTGTTGGAAATCAAACCCAGAGCCTCTTATAAGCTAGATACCCATCTTATGGAACATGACCTTTTGAAGGTAAAAATAAAGTGAATAGCAGCTCTAACATATTCCACCTGGGCTCCCGTGGATGGTGTTTCAATATTTCCTGGGATAGGTAACCCACTTTGGAAGCATAGTGCTCTAAAGAATTTTGTAGTTCTCTCCTGGGCAGGGCAGCACATTTGTAGGGCAAGGTTGCTTCCTAACAGTGGATTATTTTCAGATCTTCCTCACCTGCTGATTTTCCATTGCAGAATATACAGTCATTAATGAAGCTTGCCCTGGAGCTGAATGGAATATTATGTGTCGGGAGTGTTGTGAATATGATCAGATTGAATGCATCTGCCCCGGCAAGAAAGAAGTTGTGGGTTACACCATTCCCTGCTGCAGGAATGAGGAGAATGAGTGTGATTCCTGTTTGATTCACCCAGGTAAGTGTGGACTGGGAGAACGGGCTGGATTCCAGCAGGCAGCCATCAGGAGGCTGTGCGGCCATCAGGAGGCTGTGCATCTATCAGGAGGCTGTGCGGCCATCAGGAGGCTGTGCGGCCATCAGGAGGCTGTGCGGTCATCAGGAGGCTGTGCGGCCATCAGGAGGCTGTGCGGCCATCAGGAGGCTGTGCGGCCATCAGGGGGCTGTGCGGCCATCAGGAGGCTGTGCATCTATCAGGAGGCTGTGCGGCCATCAGGAGGCTGTGCGGCCATCAGGAGGCTGTGCAGCCACGGTTATTAAAAGTGGCACAAGCAAAGACTGGACTTGTTCCTCTTCACTTGTGAAGGTGCACTTGTGACCCTGTGCACTCAGTCATTCATTTAACCACAAGAATGAGCAGCAGGTGCTCCATGTCAGTTGCTGTGAGTATAGTGATTAAAAGAAATTGACACAGCACCTGCATTCCAAGGGCTCTTAGCCTGATGAGGGAGATGGAGAGCAGCTGATAAAGCAGTGACCATACAGTGCTGTTTAGGGCCATAGAAGTGCAAAGGGAGAGACGGCTACATGGATGGGAATTGAGATTAGGTAAAGATAGTTTTAGGTTAAACTCTGAAGACATTTTCATAAAGAGTGGTGGTACAATAGAGCTTGGAATTCTTTTAATAAAGAGCTGAAAGCACATTTTGTTTTTAGTTGCCAGATGGGGAATTGAATGGGAGTAGTGATGAATGAAGGGAGGAGAGAAATAATGATCGTCAGAATAAAGATAGATGCCTGATGGCTAGAGAAGGGTGCAGATATCTGGGAATCATTAAAGAGTTGAACATATTTCAAGAATGGGGCAGAAAAGGAAGAGAGGAGAAGAGAAAAGAGAAGAGAAGAGAAAAAAGGAAGAGAAGAGAAGTCAAAGATGGTCCCCTGGGGCCAGGGATTTAGCTCAGTGGTTCCAGCGCCTGTCTTGCAAGTGCAAGGGCCTGGGTTCAATCCCTGGTAACCACATACAGTACTGGGTGTGGAGAGTCATGCCCAGCAGCAACCAGTACCACATACCACAGTGCTGGGTGCAGTGGCTCACACCTGTAATCCCAGCACTTGGGAGGCAGAGGCAGGAGGACTGCTGTGATGTGAGTTTGAGGCTGAGCTCAGGGCCAGCCTGAACTACAGAGAGACCCTGTATCAAAAAAAAAGATGGTCCTCTGGCTTGTGAGACGGATGTTTGGGCCTCAGGAACAACACAGTATTTGAGTGAGGTAAGATCTTCCCAGGCCATTATACTCATTCCTTTGCCTTACCTTAGCCTGCACCCAACTTCTACTGTACTGCCATTCTCTCCTGCCCCAACTTCAGAGATGATGGCTGTTTTCTTTCTAATGGTTGGATATTTGATAACTGCACCAAAGTTCCAACCCAGATGGAGCCCAGTGTGGACCCTGAACCTCAAACAGAACTTGCTCCCATTGTGACTGGAAACTCATTGAACCTTTTCTTGGTACTTGAAAAGTAAGTCCTGCTGTCTTATTCTTCTGACTTCTGCTAGGAGTCTCACCTTTACCTCTCAAAGTCAGGTCAAAAGGAAAATGTCAAGATTTTGAAATGATCTTTCCAAAGACTGAAGGATGAAAGGATATCAACAGAGTACTTTGAGAATTTTTCTATCTTTTTATTGCCTTTTCTTAAACACACACACACACACACACACACACACACACACACACACACACACACAGAATGATGCTCATTGCTACCAGAAACTACCTTCTTTCTTGGGAAGCTATAAAAAAGGAACAAAGATGAAACTCAGGTCTACAAATGCACCCCTTTTCCTTAGACAGCAATAATACTGGATCTTTAAAAGAACTGAATTGACAGCAAAACTGGACAAAGATATTATGACAAAAGAAATCCACAGACCAATGTCCTTGCTGCATGCAGATGGAAAGAGTCTTTAATAAAACAAGAACCTAGTTCAACAACACATTAAAGGATCATATACCATGATCAAATCAGTTTCATTCCAGGAATGCAAGGATAGTCCAACATAGGCAAATCAGTACATCTAAGACACCACCTTTTATCCTCAAAGGACAAAAATTACATGATAATCTCAATTGATATAGGAAAAACTTCCAACAAATTCAACATTGCTTTATGATGAAAGCCCTGAAGAAAGTAGGCAATGAAGGATCATGCCTCGGTATACTAAGGATTTACATGACAGATCCATTCATTTTTCTGAATGGGAAAAAAATGAATGTACTTTCTTTAAAATCAGAAACAAGACAAGGATCTCTTAGCACTCCTATTCAATACAGTAGTTGAATTTTAGCTAGAGTAATTAGGTGAGAAAAAAAAATATAAGAGATACAAGTGGAAAAGAAAGAAGCTAAATCACTCTGCAAGTGATGTGCTTCTATAGTTAATCTAAAATCACACACACAAAAAAAGACTTTTAGAGCTGATAAATTCAGAAAACTAACAGGATGCAAAAACAACATTTAAAAAATCAGTGGCTTTTCTATACATCATTAGGGAAGTAGCTGAGAAAGAAAACTGAAAAACAATTCCATTTACAATAGCTTTGTAAAAATAAAAATCCTAGGAATCAAACTTACATGATAAAAGACCCCTACAAAGAAAGTTGTAGAACACTGAAGAGAGAAATTGAAGAAGACACTAAAAGGTAGAAAAACCTTCTATGTTTGTTGACGGATGCAATTAATATTGTTAAAATGGCCATTATATACAGATTCAATGAAATCCTTTTAAAATTTCAGTGATATTCTTCACAGAACTAGAAGAAACAACCTTAAAATTCTGATGGGAATACAAAGGCTCCACATAGCCAAGGCAATCCTAAGCAGAAAGAGGAGGTGCAAAGCATCATAATACCTGATTTTGGATTATTCTACAAAACTGTACTCGTGCAGCATGTTACTGGCACAAAAATAGACACATAGAGCAATGGAACAGCTCCAGGGGAGAGAAACAAACTGCCTGATTTTTAACAAAGGAAACAAAAACATTCACTGGAGAAAAGATAACCTTCTTTAACAAACAGTGCTGAGAAAATTGAATTTCCCTTTGTTCAAGATTGACAATAGATCCCTGTCTCTCATCTGTACACAAATCATTTCAAAGTGGAGCAAAGACCTAGGTATCACACCTGGAACTTTGAAAGTGCTCAAAGAAAATATAGAGAAAATACTTGAAGCTATAGACACAGGCAAGACTTTCTGAATAGGACCACAATAGCCCGGAAAATGGAGCAAGAATCAACAAATGTACTACATCAAATTAAAAAGTTCCTGCATAGCAAGGAAAACAACTAAGTGAAGAGACCACCTACAGAATGGGAGAAAATCTTTCCTGCTGCACTTCTGACAGAGGATTAATATCTAGAATGTGTAGAGAAATAAATAACCAGGGCTGGGGATGTACCGCAGTGGTGCTACATCTGCCTGGCAAGTACAAGTCCCTGAGTACTAAAAAGAAAAAGAAAAGAAAGAAGAACAAACCAATTTAACATTAAAAAATTAAAGAGTCCAATCAGTAGATGGGTATATGAATTGAACAGACGCTTCTCAAAGGAAAAAGTACACATGGCCCTTAAGTGTGTGAAAAAATATTCAACATATTTAGTCAGTAGGGCAATGTAAATAAAAAGTACATGTACATCGAGATTTTATCCCACTATAGATAGAATGGTTGTTATCAAGAAGAGGAAAAAGCAATAACTGCTGGTGAAGATGCAGGGAAAAATCAATCCTTCTACACTGCTGATTCCTCAACAAAGAGTAAAACAAGAACTACCATATAATCCACCTGTACCACTCACTGACACATACTTGAAGGAGTTAAAGTCAGCATCCTATAGGGATGCCTGCATACTGGTATTTAATCGTGGCACAATTCACATAGCCATGGTATGGAAGGAGTCTAGGTGCCCATCACAGTTGAATGGAAAATAATGTACTGGAGATTAGTGTAGCTCAGGGATCTTCATCGTTTTTACAGTTGCACTTAACTGCACTGTGTAGTTCACCAGCGTTGATGGACATTTGGATTGTGTCTAGTCTTTTGTTATTATGAGTATCCTTTATCAAAAATGCATGAGACCAAAAGCATTTTGGATTTTAAATTATTTTGGATTTTGTAAGAGCAGGTATACAATGTGATATCTTGGAGATAACACCTAAATTTAAGTGCAAAATTCATTTCTTTCCCATACACCTCCTCCCATGTAGCCTAAGGGTACTTGTATACAATAGTTTTGGTGTGACTGCATCTATCACATGAGTTCAAATATGAAATTTTCACTTGTGGTGTCATGTTGCTATGCAAAACGTTTCAGACTTTGGAGTTCCATGGAATCAGATGTTTGGAGTAGAGAACTGGATTGTGGGTGGGATCAGCTTCAGGAAGGCACAGTGACTCAACTGCAACTCAGGCATAGGGTACAAGACCGGTTGCAATTTGATGGACGCTCTCAGCAGCTCTCCACTGTTAGGAGGAGAAGCACTGTCAGGAGGGCATGGAAAAGGCTACGAGACTCTCTTTCATTGAAACCACATGCAACTATCACCACAGGCCAAGGAAAATGAATGGCAATCAAATCAAAGAAGCAACGCATCAGCAGTAGTCCATTAGCCAATTCATTCCTTGACTCATTTACTCAAATAGTATTTTGGAACACTCATTGGATGCCACCATAATGTGAGAAGCTAAGAGTGGAGTGTTGAACAAAACTCAGTCCCTGACTCAAGTCTATTACAGGAAATTAGGCCACATGCAGTTAAATTAAGCATGACATGCATTCGGTGGTGTAGATAAGCAAGGCAGACTTATAGGAAAGCGTGGCTCATATTTTAGAGGTACCTACTCTCTGCCTTGTATGTGTTAATTTATTTTTAAACAGCCCTAGGAGGTAGGTACAGTTTTTTGTTGTTGTTGTTGTTGTTTTTGAGACAGGGTCTCGCTTTGTGGTTCAGGCTGGCCCTGAGCTCAGCCTCAAACTCACATCACAGCAATCCTCCTGCCTCTGTCCCCCTAATGCTGGGATTACAGGCATGAACCACCATGCCCGGCACTGTGGTATGTAGTACTGACTTCCGCTGGGTTGTGAGTCTCCATGCCCAGTATTGTATGTGGTTACCAGGGGATCAAACTCAGGTCCTTGCACTTGCAAGACAGGCACTGGAACCACTGAGCTAAATCCCTGTCCCGAGGTAGGTACAATTTTTAATCTGACTTTGACAGGTTAAGGCACTAAGGCATGGCCACCTAAAGCAGTTTACACAAGGACACCCAGAGAGACAAGGCAAGGCCAAAATTTAGCTCTCTGTGTAGTTCAATTATTTCTATCTTTTATAATTATCCTCAACTCCCAGGAGACTGTTTGCAGATTCGTGTCTGGGAGTTGCTCAGCTGTTTCTGATGTGTCCTGGGGGTGGAGGGCAGCCTGGCCTATGCCGTGTGAGCCTGTTGTGAGGCACTGGGGTTTTACCTGTGACAACCTTTGCTTGTAGATTATATGACATAGTGGGTCAGGGAGAGGTGCCTGTAATCCCAGCTCCTCGGGAGGCTGAGGTGGGAGGATGGTGAGTTTGAGGCCAACCTGGGCTGCATAGTAAGACCCTGTCTTAAAAAACAAAGCAAAAATCACAGAACAAAATGGCAAAACCTCACCAAATAAACAAAATGGAGTGTATGACATAGAGGAGTTTTATGGTACACATACACGTTCATTATCTGTTATTAAATTTAAAATGTGAGCTATAAATAATGATGTATAGAAAATTGCATAAATAACCATATGTACAATACATATATAGTTAGATACACACAAAGTGTTAGCAGTAAAATTCTGTGATACAATGTTAATGTTTCATTGAATTTCTTTTGTTTCAGTTTTCTAAATATTCTTTGATAAAATGAAATGCATCTTTAAAGTATTTAAAACAGTACTACTAATCAATTCCTTTTACTGCCAGCTATTTCATGTTACTTTGAAACAGGTACTAACTGGGCAGATTGCTTAGACTTCTCTCTTAAACTCCCTGATCTGAATCCTGGTGACTCTAGGATTTTTCCTTGAGCTGAGCCATTTTCTTCAGGGTTTGGGCAACTTTCTAGGTCCAGAAGCTCTTCCTAGAGGGCTCTGAGAAAATGCAAAGCTATTCTCTTACTGAGTCTGTTAGAACTCGCAGGATGAATATTCTTGAAAATATTCCAGGTTGTACCATCTTTGAGAACTGCAAGAGCTGCCGCAATGGCTCATGGGGTGGCACTCTGGACGACTTCTACATCAAAGGCTTCTACTGTGCTGAGTGCCGGGCAGGCTGGTATGGCGGAGATTGCATGAGTAAGTACCTGTTCCACGTGTGAGCTCCAGCTTCTATGTCTGCTGCTTTCATGTCTCACCTTACAGTGGACTCGAGTTTATCTCGTTGGAATCTGAGTTTTGGAAAACTTGCAACCAGAGGACTTTCTAGGTAAGACTAAAGATGTATTTCTATCTGCTGGGTGTGTGCTCTGGACAGCTGTTTGGGACTATTGGCCCAGGAGGTTTCTAGCTGCTTTTTGAGCTGGATTCTCTCTCCTCAGTGAAGCCCAGGCACTCTGTACATTGCCTGTATCCTGTCCATTTTTGGAGCAATCAGTGAAGAAGGCTGCAAAACTATTGTCTCTAGTCATAGAGACTAGGTGAACTGTTGAATCCTGAGTCAAATCCAATAACAAATTGGCACCATGCTTGGAAAGAGGTTGTCCCAGAGATTGTTTACTTGATCTCTATTAATGTTTAATAGAGTTCTCTTTGGAGTTTCAATAATGTGAAAATCCAGCCTCTTGGTTTACAGTTTCCCTCTGCAGTTCCCCACTGGGTAAGCATGTCTCCGAGGGTCTGTATCTAGATCAATGAGATTATTATTGCATTAAGCCTGTTTTATATGCTCCATAATACAGTCAGAAGCAAATAGATGGTCTTACGGTTGGAGATTTTTACTTTTTGAATGATACTCTCAGTTTACAGAGAGGGCAGCTGGAGTGTTATCAATATGCTTTGCTTGAGTTTTGGGGGAAGCCAAGGAATGTTATGAAGTACATTTGGATTTAGCACTCTGAAAGCATAAATCAGAGAACTATTAATCATGAGGAATCAAGAGAGTAAGGGAAGGTTCTGGAATGTAGGATGTGACTGCTAAGCTCTGGTTTTGCTCAACTGTTGGAAAAACAGTGCAGTACTCCAGGTAGAGGACACAGTAGGGTCAGGGTGTGAAAATGCAAAGACTGTTCAGGGAAGCCCACGTTCAGTGTGGCTAGAGGATGTTAGGGAGTGGTGAGGGGCAAGACTGGAAGAGTAGACAAGAGTAGGATGTGGAGGGCTTAGTGTGCCAGGACTCAGACCTACCTTGGACTTCATTCTGAGGAAGACAGAGGGCATGCACTCAATGGCTCGGTCAGGAAAGTGACACCTGACAGCGAATTCTGGCAGCACACTCCATTTGAATGGAGTCAAGGCCATGTCCAGAGTAGTTAGGAGCATGATTCTAATGGCTCAGGGGCTGGGAGAAAAAAGTGAGGGAAGCTTTTGCCTTCTAGGTAACTGGTTTGAGCAGCTGTGTAGAAGCAGATGATGTTATATGAGTCAAAAAGAGGAACTCGGAGGGGAAAAGGGTGTTGCACTCAAGATGTCGCAACTTCAAGAGATCCTATGGACTTTTGGAAACTGGCTCCTGGAGCTCAGGGGAACTGCAGAGACTTAGTGCACACTGACGGGCATTGTGAGATCCTATGGGAAGACTCAGAAGCATAAAATGAGCAGAGAGCTAGTATCAGAAAATAAATAGGGCACAGATAGGTACATATCACATCTTTTCTCTGGTATGAGAAAATGAAGATGTAAATGAGTCCTAGCGTTGTATGTTATATATTGTGAAATAGAAAATGCTCAATGTAAAATAAGGTGAAAGGGGACAATGTTGAGATTGTAACAAAAAAGTAAGGAAACAAATTTTATGTATATGGGGGAGTGGTAGGGTTGGTAGGGCTATGGGAAAAAATGAGAATTAAGTTGTGTCTTATACTGGTACAAATCCCCATTATGGAGTGCAATCATGATGTGTATATTTAATGTACCAATAAAGATTATGAAAAAAAAAAAGAAAAAGAAAATAACAACAAACAGAGTGAAAACAAAAGGAGACTGGGGAAGATGTGTGCAGGAATAACCAGAGATTAAGAATGAGACCGACCAGCTATAGTTTGAGAAGTTGAGAAAGAGTGTTTTCAGATAAGACAGAAAGGTCAAATGGGATAAGGATAAGAAAGAGATTTTTTTTTCTTTGTATTTCAGAGCAAGAAGCTGACGGGGGACATCAGCCATGGCATTTTCATACATATCCATAGAGGGGAGGAAATAGATACAAAGTGTAGATACCACTTCTAAATCGGCATTTATAATCGTGTTTTTAAAACTTTTACAATAATAAAGTAGGGATGGGAGGAATGAGGTAATAGTTGATAAGAGTTGGAGAGAAATAGTAAATCAAATTGTGGAAAGATTTTAGATTAAGATGGAAAAGATTGAGACAGATTTGTGAGCTGATAAATGTCAAAAGCTAAAGGGATGAATGGGAATAAAAAAGTCAAGAGAGAGTGAGATCAGGAAGAAAGGTGAGGGTTAAAGGAAAATGAATTTCTTCCTTCTATCCCAGTCTGGGGCCAGAGAGAGATAATTTTAGTGGGATACGTGTCTAACTGGTAGGGATTGTGGGTTAAGAGTTGTACTAAGTTCCTGTGTAGAATGTCTAGTGTTATTATCCATACAACTTCCCTAGGTAATCTCTACGGTCACCTTATGGGTGATGAGCCAGAGGCTCGGAGATATGAAGCAGTTTGCCCACATTCACTCACAGAAGTCAAAGTCTGTGCCATTGCTCACCCGTGTTCTTCATCACGCCACCTCTTACTAGTGAGTGCGCTAAGATCTCTATTTTCCCTGGAAAATCAGAAGTGAAATCTCTGCTGAGAGCAGGATGGAGTGCAGCTGGGGCTTGACACTACCGTAGGCCTGGAACAGCTGTGTAAGAAACAAGTTAGGGACCCAGTGATAGCCCTTTTATGGAAGACAGTTCATCTCTATACAGGTGCACCAGGGCAGCTGGGCACAAGTAACACCAGCCATTCAGTTGAAGTAAGAGTTGGCTAAAATGTTGCCAAGCTTGAGAAGGACATGAACCTAGAAAGAGCCTCACATAGGAACAGTAGAGCTGGAGGTCCTCATGAGGTGGAAAATTAGCCTTTGTAGTAAGCAATGGAGGATGTGGAGGGAAATGGTGTTGTGGTCAGAGACTAGAGTTCCAAGCTGAAGTTTTACGGGTGATATGGATAATGTTTTTATGTGAGGTGGTTAAAAACTATGGTAAATGTTTAAAATTTTGAAAAACGTATTACAGTAAAAGACATCTTGCATCTCCTCATAGATCAAAGACATCTTGCATCTCCACATCTTGCTCCCCCTCACTTTGAACACACTCGTCCCATCCTCCTGGCTGCTTTCTGCACAGTGTAGAAAGTCTTTTGTGAGCATCTTTAGTTGCGCTTTGTGCCCACTTCAATGCCCCGAATGAGTTCACAACATTTCGCTTTCCTGGACAGACTGACGTTGTGGAAGAGCTAGGAGTTTCAGTCTGCCAAGTTTGGTGATGAAGGCGGCTGAGGACACATCGGGGTGTTTTCAGGAGTGTGAATTTCTCTTGGAAGTTAACTGGCCATGACGTTCACTGTGCTTTTGATCGTGCCTTCTAAGGACAGAAAAGGGACTTCTAGAATGGTTTCAGAAAGTGGCAGGGATGATGGGCTAAGTGTATTTGAAGAAAGGGGAGTACTTTGAGGAAGATTTGCAGCAATATATCTTTTTCTGTTATGCATTTTATGTATATATATATACATATACATACATATACATACATATACATATGTATATACATTTTGGGGCTAATGCAGACAGAGAAGCATACTTAAGGTCTCTGCTTACATCACATTCACTCTCATGGCTGAAAAGAGTCACGTGGCTAAGACCCAAGTGAGTAAGGAAGCACAGGTGCCTCATCCTGCTGGTGCGAGGCGCAGACATCTCCAAAAACTCTGGGCGCTCCATGTGAGCAGTGGGTTTGTTATGGGGACCAAGAGGGAGGAGAGATGGGGGTGTTTGCATGTAAGGGATTATTAAACCCGATGGCAGCAAGACAGGACCATGTGTGTGCAGAGAGCAGCTGTATGGTTTAGTAGGCGGGGCCGGTGACAGCGTTCAGGAGCAGGGTCGAAGTATCTCACAGACAACAGAGCCAGTTCAGGGTAACCAGCCATTAACAGGAGGCAGGCAGAGAGTGGAGCTCGATCATCTACCAATTCATTCAAAAATTATTTCCACATAGGTGCTCCTAGGTGGTGGATGCCTCACGATAAGCAGATAGACATGATTGATGCCACGTATGGCTTGCAACTGAGAGAGGAGAAATTGTTGGCAAAGCAATGAAATGAACAAAGGGAAGAAAGGCCCCAGTCCTGTCTGATTCTGTTTCTGTCTTGGCTCAGTCGTGTCTGTCTGATTCCACGTGCCTGCTCTCAGAACCTCATTCTGCATGGAGTTTGTTGTCGCTGCCATAAGCCTCTGTTCTGGGCACGGGGCTGGCTGCCAGGGTGTACAGTGAACTCTCGAGGAGTAAAGAATCCGTCTGTGAGAACAAGGTGGACCCTAAGATGCCAGTGTGATTTTGTTAGCTTCCTATCACCCGCTCTTCTCCTTGGTCTCACATTAATATGAAGGTAATTCGTACGAAAGAATAATGTATGTCACTGTGAATTGAACGCCACCTGTATAGGGCACCATGCTGCTTTCCTCTGGGTGGCCCAGTCTTAGCTGGGACACAGTGGAAGAATCACGAGGCAGTACAAACATGTACCCAGTAGATGGCGCCCAAGCAATCCTTTCAGATTGTCCTTTATCCCGCGGGAAGAGGGCTGCTTGCCCACAACCCATGGTCCACCGTGGGTTTTTATTGTTTTTTCTCTGCTTTTCCCTGAGTACCATATAGACTTTAAAAAGAAGGAGCAAGCACAGGCGAATGCCAGAAGGAGCAGAAGGATTACCTTCCGGAGATAGTACATTAAGCACCCAGCAGAGCTTAATTTGCTCAGGGTCCTCGACAAAGTTAATGGTAGTATTAACCTACCTGACTTGAGTCTTTAGACTAAACCACTGGCAGATTCCTTGCTACCCCAGGAGATTGCCTCAGCCAGAATTCATTCGCATCTTCCCGAAGACAAGTTTAGAAATCTCATAATAGCTCCCCTAGGAGCTGGTAGGACTCCCATCTTCCTTTCTTCAACTTTTTAATCTAAAAATTTTCAGATCTTACAGAGAATTGGAAGGCGTATGCATTCATGGGCTTTCTCTGGATTCATCCAGTGTTGTCATTTTCCAGCAGTTGGCTTTGCGTCTCTCGGCACTATAGATCCATGACATTTTCCCCATGTCTTCCCATGTTGGTATTAGTTGTCCCTGTGATAGTCACATTGTGTCAGATTGGGATTTGGCCAGCAAAGAACCTTCACACTGGCTTGACACATCACTCTCTGAGGACTTCTTCACTTTCTTGTGCTCCGGCCCCTGTATTTCAAATTCACCTTTATTTCCGATGCTCAAGTCCTGAAACCAGCCATTTCTCCATGCATCTTAGTTCCTTTTAGGGAAAACAGTGCTTTCGACCTGTGATGTAGGCGCTGCTTAGTAGAGGAGCTGGTATCTGAAGTCAAACCTCAGGCCTCCTTCAGTGTTTCTTCATCTGGGAAGTTGAGTTTCTAATGGAGCTGCTGGCCTGGGAGTGGCGCTTATTTAACAGGACTACCATCCTGAGTTCTGTATCCACCAAAAGAGGAAGGAGTGAGAGGACTCAGAGCCTCCAGGGTGCTGCTCTGGTGTCTAGGATCATGGGGAGCTCAGCCTTTCAGTCGCTGGAGAGTCCTGAAGACCTAACAAAGTTAGAAAAGCATCCCTCTTGACAAGGATTGGGGGGAGATTACAGGCCCTGATACCTTTATCTTCTTAGTCGTATTTTGAACAGAAGCTGAGAAGCAAAGGAACAGGACATGAATGATGCCCCCAAAATGTCCGAATGGCTAGAAGAAAAGGTGATTGGTCAGGCTGATACCTGAGCCTCCACCTGGAGTGAAGATGAGAAAAATTGAGAGCAGAGGAAAAGAAAGAAAGAGGGAGGAAGAGAGAAACAAGGATGGACAGACAGGAACAGACAGACAGACACCTAGTGTGTAGAGTCATTGAAAACTGGCTCTTTTTAATTTAGTCTCTGAGTCCTGACATTTCCAGGAAAAAGACAGTGCCCCATTGCATTCAACCTAGGACTGGTATTATGTGATTATTAGCAACTTGAGCTTGGACCCAGTAGGATCTGGGTTTGAATTTCTATTCTTCTGTGGCTTTGGGCAAAGTTATTCCATCTTTGAAAATCTCATTTCCTCATTTACAAAATGGAAATATTAACAGTAGCCCTTAAAGGTTCTTTTTTTGGAGTATTAAATGACTATGATCTGTAAATCCCTAAATATGATGTCTAATAGATAGCACGTACTATCATTAATTCTATTCTTATGTCAAGCCACAGCCATGACACAGTTTCCAAACACAGTAGTTGTGTTATTTGTTGTGTATGTGTGAATGCGTGTGTGTTTTCAGTGGGAGAAGAAATTAATGTAGGGCCCAAGAAGGACAGTAGAAGAGAATTCTCTAATACACAAAAGAATGAGGAGGTAGTCTTCCTAAAACAAGCATTGGATAGCAAAGAATATTTTATTTTCTCAGCGTGAAAAGCTCTCTGCTTCCACGAAATTAGTGTTTTGTCCTTTTACAGTGGCTTTCATATATCAAAGGACTCATCAATCATAGCTCAATTTGTGGGTGGGCACAGAATGCAGGAAAGTTTCTCTCCTGGTCAGGCCATAAGAAATCAGCTGATAAATCTCCTCCAAATCAGTTTCCTTTTAATCCATCAAATATCTGTCAACATGGAGCCTAAAGTCCAGAAAGATGAGTTCTCCCTAGGTGCAGGAGTGACCCAGGATGCTTTTTGCTCAGAGGCCACCTGCTGCAGTTGTTGGGAGGCCAGGTGAGAGAATGTGAAGGAGGAGAAGAAAACAGTCGCTGTTGAACCGAAACGCAGAGGAAACTCAAGGCAAGCAGAACCCTCTCTTCCAAATATTTTCTTAATTTTTCTCAGCAAGGAGAGGCTGGTGATAAGGTGAATAAACAGACTTTGGGAGGGTATAGCAGCTTTAAGGACGTAGGCTCTCAAAGCCTCACAGGCTTATAGCCACACAGTGTCCCAGTCTTGTATGCACGGAAGGAAATAAGTTGAAGAACCAAAGACAGATTTGCTTATGTTTCTGGCATTTGAATTTGAAGGCTCTTCTAGTGAGGTTTTATCCTCACTTCTGTTGCAAACCAGCCACCTCCTGATTGGCTCAGATTGATCCATCTCTCATCTTGTCTCCCTATAAGAAAAAAGCCTTTACCAACCAAAACAGATGATATGTCTCCTGTGAAGAAACAAGATAATATAATCTACAGGTAAGAGCACAATATGTGAGAGGAAACAGACATAGATCTCTAGGCATTGGAATTGTCAGTGAAGAACTTTGTGGGGACACGGAAAACAGAGCACGGAAGTTCTTTGTGAAGAACTTTGGAATAACTTTAAGATATTATATATTAAAAAACAGAAAGGATGTTTACAATTATAAGAAAGTTTAAATGAGATCTCTGAATATTAAAAAAAAAGAACCAGATTAAAATTCTAGAACTGAAAAAACACAATATCAGAAATAAAATAATTGGAGAGGATCAAGAGCTCATTCATCACAAGAAAAAGGAGGAGGGAACTAGAGATAGGTCAATAGAAATCAGCCAGATGAAGCACAGACTGAAGGCGGCCACTCCAGGGTCTCTCTGCTGCCCTGCCCAGTACTCTGCGCTGGGTCAGCAGAGCTGCATTCCTGTGCAGTTTTGTGGGCAGGCTTGCAACCTCAGGGAGGAAAGACTTTCTGGAGTGGAGGGTTGCTGAGCAGTCCATCCTTCCAAATGCACAGGTCACTTCAGATTTCAAAGCAGGACTGTGATTCGTATGTCTCACTGCCAGGTAGCTCTGAGCCACTGGTGGTCCACATCTGACTGTCCCACGCTATAAGGCTGAGGGAGGAGGATTATCCATTTGGGCCCAGCTTGAGCAACTTGACAACTTGGTGAGACCCTATTAAATTAAAAAAAAAAAAAAAAGATTTGTTGGAGCTCAGTGTTGTTTAATTTAAAAATATTTTAATTAGTCTGGGAAGTGTTTATTTAATGCAGTCATTATTCAGTGAAATTCGTTGAACACTGGCTCCACACATAGGAAAGTGCAAACAAGAGAGATAATCAAGTCCTTGCTCCTGTAGAACTGTGCCATGCAGAGGGGCAAAAAGTTTAATAATTATTATAAAGTAGAAACAAATGGAAGTTTAAGTCTAATCACAGGCTGAGTGGTAGAGTAACTCTTGGACCCCTAATTATATCTGGTAAGGACCTGAACCCACGATCAAAGCCACCGCTCAGCACTTGCAGTGAACCAGGCCTTGTTCCGAGGGCCCTCACACGCCTGATGAATCTGCACGATAGTCCTCATCAAACCCATTTCACAGATGAGGTCCCTGAAGCACAGGGGAGTTAAGTAACTTTCCTGCTGTCACATAGCTATCACTGCAGGGCGACGATGCATATGAAGAAGCCTCACCCAGGTGTGTGAGGCCCAGGTTCTGAATGCTGTCTCAGGGCCTGGAAGGACATGAGGGGGTGGCCCAACCCCCATGGAAGGAAGAGGCTTCCTTCCTGCTCCTGACCGGTGCTTGGAGCAATTCACAGGGTGTCATCCAGGTCTCAGCCCTGCCAGCGCTGTCCAGGTGGCGGGGCCTAGTGGGATCAAGGTCACAGTCGGTGAGGAGAGTGGCTTCATGGGGTCTGAGCCTGGACTGCCCCTGTGGTTCTTGCTCCCAAACAGTCCATGTCTCCTCTCCATTCCAAAGAAAACTCCAAAATAGCAATATTTCTTGCCATTTATTATTATGCATTGTTATAGTCCTAAAACCAAGCATAAGGCCAAGCACTTCAAATACAATATTTCATTGACTCCTTAAAGAAGCAAATGAGGGAAGTATTCTCCTTTCCAAATGAAAACCTTGATTCAGAAAATTAAGTGAACTTTCCCAGGGTTCCACAACTAAGAAGTGACCGAACGACCCTCAGTCCCAGACTGGCTTCACAGACTGAGTCCCAGCTCCTGAGTCATCTCGGAAAGCAAATGCAAAGGCATCTGTCTGCCTGCATGGCCGTCTAAGTCTTCCCTTTCTTTCTGTGAGAGAGAATTACAGTGAAACAAAACGCAGTCACTTCTTGGAAGCATGTTGTCTCTCTGCTGCCATCCTCTCCCCAGCTTTAATGCAGGAGATGACAAGACTTCAGTGTGAATCCTGGGGTGGGGATGGGGTGGCTTTTGCTGGGGATCTTCCAGCTCTCTTATTCGTCTAGAAACTGATGCAAGTTTCCTTTCAACTCTGAAGAAGCTGAGTCTTTCCAGCTGTCCCTATTTCAACCTGTACCGATGTGCAGGGTTGGAAGGTAAGTCCAGGAGTTGGAGATGGTATGGCTTTACTGACAGATCCCTTTATGCACATGCACGTGTGCACACACATGTGCATACGCGCGCGCGCACACACACACACACACACACACACACACACACACACACACACACACACCTTCCCCTGGCAGCTAGATCTTGTTAGGAATCCAGACATGTCTTCTGGGCCCTTTGCTGGCTCTGGTTTTTCAGCTCAGGACCACCTGCCTGGTTGGCCAGAGGCATTTCCTTGGCAGGGACTCTGGTTCTGCCCTGGACAGAGAAGTGCAGTGAGTCTGTCTATGCCCGCAGGCTGCCAGTTCCCTGAGCAGAGTGGAAGGGGAGCTGAAGGGGCCTCCTGATGGGAGCAGGGAGGGGCTCTTCCTCCTCCTGCTTCTCACCCAGTCTCTGGTTGGTTCTGAGTTGTTCCCCACCTTGGGCCCAACTCTGACCTCCCCTTTCACGGGAGAAGAAACAGCTGAGACACTGGTCACGTTCTGTACCTGCAGACAAGTGAACCAGCTTTTCCATGTGGCCTGGTACCGAGGTGGAACTCGGAGCTCTGAGTTCCCCGGCTGCAGCGTGAATCCTGGAGCTGGTTCAAGTCCCAGTGGACTCGCCAAGGACCAGGAATGAGGATGGGCACTAGGTCCTCTGGCACTTGGGGTGGGGCCTGGTGACCCAGCTGCCTGATTCCAGCCTCCATATGGAGGAAGGAACCGGAAACAGGCTGGCAGCATTTGCTGCTGGTTCTGAATTGAGGTTTCCAGCAGGAAGTTCGCTGAGGAGCTGGGACTTAACACCTTCGAGGCTGGGAAGCTGCCAGTCCCTGAGGGCTGGGGCTGCACAGGAAGAATTCTTTTTTTGTCTCTCACACCGAGCGTAGCACTTCCGCAGCCCTGCAGCAGATGGGCAGATGTGGGCGATGAAGGTGTGAGGTGTGCTGGAAGAAGGAATGTGCTCTTCCAAGAAGGCGGGATTTCGTGTATCTTTTGGGGGAAGGAGAAGAAAAATCCTGCTGCTTCTTAACGGAGTGGGAGGGAGGCTGGGGGCAGGAAGTTGCTAAGATAGTCTCACGTACTGTGAAGACCCTGCAGCAGAACTAGACAGATCCAGGTTCAGAGCCCTGCTCTGCCACCCCATCGCAACAGTTTAACATTTGCTGATCCTTCCGCTGTGGTGTTGCCATGTATAAGTAGACTGAAGCCTCACAATCCATATGAAGAGGTCTTACTTCATTGTTACCTGACTCAGATTTACTGGGTTCTGAGGGATAAAGTAACTTGCCCAAGGCTGCACAGTTAGTAAAGATAAAAGTGAGTTTCACACCAAGGACAGCCAGCCTTGGAGGTTTCTGTTCTTAACTTTATAATGCATACAGTATTTCATGGAGTCTTGATTCCTTGGCTCTAATATCAAATAAATCTTAATTGACTTCTCTATGCTTAGTGTGCTGTATCTGGAAAATGGGATGATGAACATTGTTTGCTGAATTTTTTAGGGAGTAAAATAATATTACATTCATTTGTCAGTAGATATTTTTGGACACTTGCCAGGTTCCACTGTAGATGTACAAGCTAGAAGAGGCCCTGGGGACACCAAAGGAATTAAGAATTTTAAAATGCTGAGATCATTTCAGTTAGGGATGTGTGTTACTAAGAAAATGAAGAGTGAAAACAGAGACTATTGAATAATAGAACCTACTTCAGCTGAGTCACCTTGGAAGGCCTCTGTAGGGAGTGTCAGTTCAGCTTACTGCCCACAGTGAGGAGATGTTGAAGAACATGGTCTTCTATGTTAGGGGAAAAAGCAGAGTCCCTTCTGGCGTTGGTATCACAGACAAGGTGGGCATGGCTGTGGCAGTGTGAGCAGGTGTGGGCGTGGTAGACAAGCTCAGGCCAAAGCAAAGTCTGCAGAGTCCATAAGTAGGAAATATGAAGTAATTAAAGACTACTGTGCCCTGAAGTTTTCAGTTTTAGGAATGGAAGCATTTGGAGGTCATCAGTGGACCTGGGAGAGGGAGGATTTGGGGTACCTTCTTGGGGTCCCATTTTTTAAAATTAGGTCTTTATAAGAGCTTGAACGGGAATAAGAAAAATTTTGAAGAGCATCAATCCAGTCCCGTGGGTTGGAAGCTATCTCTCCTCTTCGATGTCATATATTAAAGACGCACCTGCCACATAATTGGTTAGAAATCAGATTAGCATGAGCATTTTCTAACTGGGTGGAGCTGGGGGAAGCAGGATTGTGGGCCCTTCTCCTTTCTGAGCCCTTTTACGTGGAGCTGACATGTGGACTCTTGGTGAGACAAGACAATAGAATGGCTTGGGCTTTATATTTGAAGACATTTGGGTTTGAGTCTGTCCTCTGGAACTCAGTGACAACTTTCTGTTTAACTCCCTGTTTCTATTTCCTGTGCTGAAAAAGCTGGGATGTCACCACACCCCTTTCCAAGCTGTGAGGTGGGCTCTGCGAATTGATTCATGCAAACTGCCTAGCATACTTCCAGGTGCTTAAGACATATTAATTTCCTCTCCCTTCTCCCTCTCTGTTGTGTTCTCAGTAGTGTGGGATGAGCTTTGAGACTCTTGGGAGACCTTCTTCTCTCTTTTGTTTTGACCCCAATCTCCATGTCTCAATCTTTTCTGCTTTTCATAGGATGTGGCCAGGTTCTTCGAGCCCCAAAGGGTCAGATTTTGCTGGAGAGCTACCCCCTGAATGCTCGCTGTGAATGGACCATTCACGCCAAACCTGGGTTTATCATCCAACTGAGGTGAGGGGCTAGGGTCAGGGCTCGGGAGTCTGAGCCACTGGGAGACTATAATGGAATGGAGGACAATGGTGAAACATTGACTCTTTATTCTTCACTCAGTGTATTTCTTCTCTCCTGACAACATTTCCTTTTTTCCTCTGTGTGAGGACAGAGCAGCTCTGACACTCCTAGGATATACGGGAATTTTGTCCTCTTCTCTCTTCTCTGACTGGTGGGTCAGTGGGTCACTTACTGTCACGCTGTCAGTGATTAAAATCCCTGATCCTCTAGGGTACACACTGTCTAGTCTTTTCTGGGTGGGTCAGTGCGTTCTGAGATTACGACATCCCAGCTGGCTTCTTCTGCCCTCTAGAAGGGGTAACATACAACCTCACATTGGAGGGATCCTGTAAAACTGCACCCCTTTAGCTCTCCTTTTCAAAACTAGCCGTGAACTGATGTTCTAAATCTTGAGGTCCTAGGATCTGCAGTGAGGCTCATTACTTGGGCTTTCCACTGGGAAATCTGGCTCAGGGACCCCCCCAAAAGAGACCTCTCCAAGCCTCTGAAGAGCCTCTCCAGGATCCCCCCAAATACAAAATAGTAGAGAGTCGAGAAGCATTTAACTATCTCAGGAAAGAGCTTGAGGGAAGCGTGGAGCTATGGGATTTCTTTCCACCTATTTCACCCTGGGCATCCTGTTGAAATGTGGCTATAATGGTGGAGACACTTGGAAACCTGTGCACAGTGTACAACCTGAAAGCCCAGCACTTGTCATCATGGCCCATTTCTATCACTCACCACCTCCAGGCTCTGACAGAATCTCTTTTCCTGCCTTTAATTCATCTCAAGGCCAGGCACCTCCCTCCGATTCCACTGCTCCAGTCTCTCTGACCACTGCTGTTTCTCGATGGGATATTCTCCAGCTCCTACCCCTCCAGGGGCGTTCAGTAGGGCTTGGGCTGTGATCCACCTCTTGCTCTCCTCACCAAAGTCACTTCTCACTACGCCACCTTTCACTCACAGCTCCAACTCCAACTTTCAGTTTCTCCAACATCTCACTGCATTACTGCCCCAGAGCACTTAAACCTACAGAGCTGCTTGGCTTCTTACCTGCCAGCTTCACAGGTCAGGCTCCATTGAGTTATTTAAATCTCTGCTCTTGGATCAGATCCTCAGAGATGTCTTCCTTGACTGCATTTTGTTAGAAACTTGCCCTCCTCAACCTCTTGATGCTCTTATCTGGATAATTTGTACAAAGCACTTAGTATGTTTTGGGATTAACTTGTGGAGTGTTTTTTGTTTGTTTGTTTGTTTCTTTGCTTTTTTACTATCAGTCTTCCTGATCAGAGTATATTTTCATAAAGACAGGTGCTGTATCATTGTCTGTTGCCCCTCAGAACTACCCAGGACCCACCTGTCCCTTCTGTCACCTTCTCCTTCACTGCAGGTTTGTCATGCTGAGCCTGGAGTTTGACTACATGTGCCAGTATGACTACGTGGAGATCCGCGATGGAGACAATAGTGACAGCCCTGTCATCAAGCGTCTATGTGGCAATGAGCGACCAGCCCCCGTGCGGAGCACGCGCTCCGCTCTCCATGTCCTCTTCCACTCTGATGGCTCCAAGAATTTCGATGGTTTCCACGCCATTTTTGAGGAGATCACGGGTAAAGTCCGCAGAGATACACATTATCAAACACATGATGAATGTTTTAAAAATTATTACTATAACTCACTGTCTTTAATCCTTCTCAAAATATTCCTGCTCACTGCCAATGCACTTTTCCAATTGTTTCTGGTATTTTCTGAAGTAGTTCTTGATGCTTTCATGAGTATCTTCAGCCAGTATGATAAAAGAAAATGTGTAGCCTGCAGCTAAGTGCCATCCCTGGCTTGTAAAAACATTAAAGTGTGTCTTCATCCATCTGAACATCTTTGTCTCTGTCCAGTGCTTTCTGTAGAGCAGTTAATACAGATTTGCTGAGCTGAGCCAAACAATGTATTTCTACATTGTGATAAATGTATATTGGAATGGTAGATAACACACAGACTAGTGCATCCCAGTTTTTTTTTAAGATACTTGCCAAGATGCTTTGTAAAATGTATGTTCTGGGCTGGGGATTAAGCTCAGTGGTTCTGATGCCTGCCTTGCAAGCACAAGAGCCAGGGTTTGAGCCCTGGTAACCACATACAACAATCTGGACATGGTGACTCATGCCCAGCAGCAATCAGCACCACATTCCACAGTGCCAGGTGTGGTGGCTCACGTCTGTGATCCCAGCACTCAGGAGGCAGAAGCAGAAGGATTGCTGACTTCAAGGCTGAGTTCAGGGCCAGCCCGAACTACAAAGTGAGACTCTGTCTCAAAAAACTAAAACAAAACAAAACATTCTAAGTTCAAACAAACTTGAGAAAGACTGAATATTATGTGCATTCTTGCAGCTTTGTGATGTGTATTATGGCCGTGAGCTGAGAAGGCTTGCAGTTAGGACACCTGGTTAATTACCACTGAATGTCACCAGTGTTTCTCCAAAACATTTAAACCCAGAGTGCTGAGGTAGTTGAGCACATATCAACAATGTAAAGGACTAATATTTACAGATTGTCTGTTTGGAAATTCTTGAGCAGTCTTCAACAGGGTCGCAAAGGTAAATGCCCAGTGATTGTCTCTCAGTATCAGGCGGCTGAGCCTTCTTGAAAGAATGCACTGTAAAGCTACCTGAGGATGCTTGTGGAGTGCCTAAGGGAGAGATATTAACACGCTTCTGCTATCGTTAGCTTAATCCTCCTGTTTGTGCTTTCCTCATGCCCCTCGGTTTAGAAGTACCTTGATCATAGTTCTAGGGGCTTCAGAAGTGTCAAGTAGTGCCATCAATGTTCAACATTTAAACAGTACCCATTCTAGGAATTATCAGGTAGTAGTAATGTGAATTCAGTACACAGAATAACAGGGCAAGAAAAAGTCAAGTTAAAGACTTGGGTGAAGACTGGGGCCTTGGAATGATGGACTTACTACCCCATGGCACTAAGGCATGTCTTTTCCTTCCCAGCCTGCTCATCATCCCCTTGTTTGCATGATGGCACATGCCTCCTAGATGTAACTGGATCTTATAAATGCGCCTGCCTGGCCGGCTACACTGGGCAGAGCTGTGAAAACTGTGAGTACATCTCTTAAGTAGAAGTAAAGGTGTTATGTGGTATGATGCAGAGAGAGCTTTGGGAGTTCATAGGGCTGGTTTTCCTTGGCATCTAGAATGGTCCATCTAAGATGGCACATGATATAGATTCCCCACTAAGTGACTTAAGAAGACCAGGACTGTGTATCTGGAACTATGTACATTTACTGGTTGACATTTCCAGCCCTTACCTGCTGTAAATACCATTCAGAAAAGATACAGTGACCTCAGGTAGTACTCAGAGCTCAAAACTGCTGATGCAAAAGTCAGCAGTAGAAACCATCATATTTCCTGTGAGTAACAGTCTGCATTCCTGTCCATCTGGAGGTCTAGATTTTAGAGTTACCTTCCTGGACAACAGTCATCAACTCCACTGTGGTATTGTACAGTTTGAGTTGAGCTTTGTAAATGTATATGGTGGCCATGAACCTCAGTTTCCCAGAGCCAACCTCAATTTGTGCGTTTTATTTTGGCATAATTTTTTAAAGACAGTCTTGCGTTGTAGTTCAGGCTAGCCCTGAGAAATTTGAACTTGCCAGCTCTAAACTTGTCTGATATCACTGGAAGTATCACACTGACCACTGTGTATTGTAGCACCATGACTATCCTATTCCACCACATGGTGCCATGGACTATGCCTTTGGTGCACAAGAAGTTCAGCACTATGTATGTCATGAGATAATTTGCCAAAGGTATCGGTAACAACACCCAGTGCGTGTATGATATGTGTTCTGACATGAACATGAGACCTAAAGCTGCTGTCACTGAATGTAAATATTATCTGGGAATGAGATATGTAGAAGAATCTAAATTTGGAGAACAGCACAGCAAGACAAATAATGTCTTAAGCAGGGTTCCTCAGAACGGATTCTTTGGATTCAGAGAGAGAAAGAAACAAGTCATGTTTAACCTCTTTATGAACTAACCACACAGAATTAGGGCTTTGATAATCAAAAGTGAAACCTGGAGAAAAAAAATCACCACATAAGCCAGCAAACCTTTAAACAGCTGTTTCAAATCAGGGAAGAACAATAAATTATTCCAAAAGTTATGACTCAAATATACATGGGTATCTTGTGAGTAAAAAATGAATTTCTCAGCATTGTTATTCCACCAAGAAAAAAATAAACACTATGAATAAAGAATATAAAATAAGACATTTTGCTCTGATTTGTAACTTGATTCAGAAATGGTCTCCAATCACTTTAAAACACCCACATAGGGAAGAGGAGTTTCCTTTGCCAGTTTTTAAAATACAGTTCAAAACCCATAATTCCTCAGTATCTTGTCATTACAGTTGGGTGAAGATACTAGCAGTGGATCTCTGATACGTTATTTGCTAGCATCAGCATGGGGGATTAAATGTTTACTGTTTTCTCTAACATCCTGGTTTGTTTTTCCCTGCTAGGAAATTTGATCTGAGTTCTAACTCATTGGGGGAGCATCACACAAATTAGCCATGGCAGTTTACCATATAATTTCAGAACAGATCTTAACTTTTACTCCAGAGCAATCTGTCTGCTAGCAGAGCAAAAAAGAGAAAAAAGATGAACTCTGATTCCCCTCATAGGATAACAATGAGCCGGAACGATGCTCCTGGAGAGAATTCTTTCAAAATTAGGAAGAAACTCAATGTTCTGAGATTCTCCAGAGTCTGAAATGCCCAAAATTGGACTCAGCCTTTGATTTTAAAATATCTTAAAGACCAATATTCGTCAGAGTCCTTTTATTTATGTAGTATCAAGCCTATTGAGGGAAGGCTCCTTGTAGATACCACTTCAGCAATATGTTACAAGTCTTTGTGGGAAGGTAGATGCTGTTTTTTGTAGATGAAAGATTCTAAATAGAAGATGGAAGACTGATTCCATGAAAATCAAAACAAGAGGTCAGGGTTGCACATTTCCCACAGGGTTTACAATGCTTCTGATACCATTCTTGCCATATGAGTTGGGGAGACTCCAGGTAATTCCTTGGTAAGTTCTGTGAACCTTTGTACCCCAACAGTGAGCCCTCTTGATGGTCTTTCCTTCCTAGGAAAAACTATTTTGCCTTCCTGTTCCAAAGACAGTCTTTGATTCAAGCTTTTCTCTTTATTTACTTTGTGCATTCACATGTCTATAATAAAAGTGCAATAGAAATAGATTTCTTTTTACTTAATTTCAGAAGAAATATACACCTTTTAAAAAAATCAAACAACAGTATAGAAGTACACAAGATAAAAACAGAATATTATTTTTCCTGACCAATTCTGGTTTCCAGGGGAACCACTGTGAGAAATTTGAAGTAGATCCTTTTCAATTTTTTTTCCTATAGTGCTTAAACTTAAGTTCTTTATACATCATTATTTCAAACCAGTGATTCTCACATGGTGGTGATTTTGCTTGTCATCTTTAACCCCAGGTCTTGATGGTAATGCCTGAAGACTGTGTCAGTTTTTACAACAGATTGATCCTGGCATCTAGTGGTTGTGGGCCAGGGATGCCACTAAACACCCTAAAATGCAGAGAGCAATCCCACAGTGGAATTATCGAGCTCAAGTGTCAGGAGTGTCGAGGGTGAAAAACTCTGTTAGACACAAAGGTGGATGAAGTTATACACACACATTTTCAGCTTATTTTAAGTGGCCATGTTACGGATATTTTTCCAGGTGAATCTATATTGGTCTGCCTCGTTTGAAAAAAATATTATTGACATTCCATTGTATGGATGGATTTCTTAAGATGAATTTGACATTGTATTTTTGGCTAGTATAAAGAAGACTGCGATACATATTCTTGCATGTTTTTGTTCCCAGGTAGAGCTATTTTTGTAAGATAAATTTCTAGCTGTTGAACTGCTAATTGAAAAGGCACACACACTTAAACCTTGAGAACAATTGACTAAAAAACGCCATTAGTAAGTTTTCCCAGTTACAAGATGAGTCTTCCCTATGAGCACCGGTCCTCAAAATACAAATTGGGACTATGTTTCAGAAACTAAGATCTGTTCTGGTCAAACTGGAGATGGATTTATTTTTCAAAGGAATTTCGTCTCTCTCTCTCTCTCGGGAGAATTCTTCTCCTGACTCCAGGAGGTACTAGATAAACAAGAAACAATCCGCCAAGTTTGGTTTAGTTTCTGATCAAGAGCAAGTGCAAGCCCCCGTGATAGGAGCATCTTCCAGGGCTACTACCCGAGGCTTCACCTTCTCTCAAATGTTTCTCAAGGAAGAAAACTTTTTCTACTCCTGAATGACCTGCTCCCAGCGAAGTGGCCCCTTCCTTGGCCTCCAGGCCAACCTCGCCTCCTGCCAGCACCCTCTGCAATCTCCAGCCTCCCTGGGCCACCGTGTAAGACACTGGGGCCCCTTCTTTCCTCTGAAGTTTCCTGTTCTTTTGTATGGAACACAACAACAAAATAAGTCCTCGCGTAAATGGTCAGAATCTTGTTTTGAAAAAGTGGAGAGTGAGGGATTCATCGCCTGCTCCAATTTCCATGTTGCTTTTGTTCCCCTGGCCCAGTTGACGGTGCCGGGGCCGTCCACCCTGCATCCTAATGAAGGACGATGAAACAGACTGACTCTCAGGACACAAAGCTCACTCTGCGGGCTCTGACGCGCCTTGGAACAAAACAGATCGGCCTCTCCCAATTAAAGGCAAATGGTGAATCTGGGTTCCTTTGGGTTTTGGAGTCTCAGAAGGTTTCCCACTGGCCTGTCCTAACAGCTGGGAAGAAAAGAGGCAGGATGAGAGACACGCTGTATACTTCCGCTTCAAAGAGGCGGCCCACATTTCTCCTCAGAATATGTCACTGGGAACTTAGGGGTTTTCATGGACACGTTAATACTGACACAGAGGAGAATGTATGGAGACCTCTAGGGGTTAGCAGTCATCTCTCCTATCACAGACAAATAAATAACATGCTCTGGCTCTGGGAGGTTTATGCAAATTACTCTTTGATCTCTTAGGTGAAGCATCTTAAAATGGAATTATTTAAATGGGATTCTTCCAGCCTTTTTCTCAAAGCCAAATACCTTTCTCTTCTTTAACATAGAGAAAGCAGATGCACCTGAGAGTGAAGTGTTTGGACTCTGTTCTCAGAAGGACCCTGGATTAATAAGGAGCTCATCATTTCCTTGCCAATTGACCCTGAGAAAAATCATTTTATTTTTATGAACCTCAGTTTCTCCATTTATACAATCCACAAAAACAATACCAAATACCCCTCATAAGAATGAGATGATGTAGTCTGTATAAAGCAGGGTTGAATATTTTACGTGGTTATTCTCATTTGTGCTTCTGGCCCTGTATTGTGTCAACACAAAAAAAGTCAAAAGGGGCCAAGGGTTTAGCTCAGTGGTATCAGTGTCTTCCTGGCAAGCACAAGGTCCTCAGTTCGATCTCTGGTAACCATATACCACAGTGCCGGGCGTGGTGGCTCATGCCTGTGATCTCAGCACTCGGGCAGGCAGAGGAAGGAGGATTGCTGAGTTTGAGACTGGCCTGGGCTACACAGTGAGTTCAGTCCCAGTCTGAACTACAAAGCGAGACTTTGTCTTAAATAAACAAGATAAAACAACAACAACAACAACAAAACCCAAAAAGTCAAAAGGCAGATGAGTCTCCATATAAGATAGTAGAGCAACCACACTAATTTTTTGCGAGCTGATAATTATAAATAGACATACTTTTCTCAGAGTTCTAGAGTTTAAGAAAATTCTTTCAAGAACTGACCTTCCCTAGTTGTTGCCTCTTAACCAAGGAGGCATTGCTGTGATAGAGGGTGAAACACTTGGGGTTGTCCTCCATTGTGGTAGTCAGTGATTATTTTGGCTTGTATGACATTCCTCTCAAACAACAGGAAGCCAGGTGAGGCCATGTAAACTGTTCTCCAGCCCAACCACCTCTCAAAGCATGGGTGGGGCACCCTGCTGATCCTCCTTTGTCCTGGGCAGGCCTCCCTTCTGTCTACCTGCCCCTTGTCAAGGCCCTTTTGGCTTCAGCTTTGGTAAATGACATTATCGAGGCAGGGATTAATACAGCAGGCAGATTTTATCTGGGTGCTGTAATCCAGAGGAGCTGGGATGAGCTGTCTGCCCACTGATGCCAGAGCAGAGCACAAAGTTCAGAAGAACAGCGAGAACACAGCTGCGGTAGCTTTTGGTGGAAACAAACATCCTGCTATCCTACATCCGGAGATGAACTCCAGCTCTTTCGCAGAGACTATGATTCTCCTACATTTCCTGAAAGACACCTGCTTCAGGGATGCTTCATAGCTCAGTGGCACCACCCACACCTGCCTGGAAGCACAAGAACTTGAGTTTGATCCCTGGTGCTGCAAAAAGGAACAGATAGACAAACAAATAAATAAATAATAAAGATCCCTGCTTCGTGGGGCACTCATTACCTCTCCTAGCCTCCCCTCCAAAGGTGAAAACTTCCTCTTTGTACAACACAAGGTGTTCTCATTGGTATCCAAATACTAAAACAGAAGCTCTTATTATTTCTATTCTTAATTTAGTATTCCCAGGTGGTAGACGTTGGATCATCTCCACCTTACGGATGCATCCAGCCAAATACTTTTGGGTGTCATTTAGAACTATGCACAAGAGAAATAAGGCAGGGCTATCCTATGTATATTTTATTCCCCCTTTGTTTTGGAAAACTAAAGCAATTCCAATGTTACTCCTTTTCTAATGCAGAGAAGAGGGCCCCATTGTGTATGGCCCTTGGCCACAACTGATTAGAGTCAGGGCTTTGCTGTGGTGACAGTGGGTGATGAAGACAGTTATTAAATGCTGCTTTGCAGATATCTTAGGCTGAGCTACCTAAGACTAAATGTGCCTTGTAGATCAGGACCCTCCTGTAAACTCATCCTTATGGAGAAACAACAGCATTGCCCAGCTCAGGCCGTTGTCAGAGTGAGCTTTTCTTACATTTCAAAGAGTTGACTCTAGTTATCACTGGGGGTCATTTCCCCAGTATTTTAGAGTTATGACTCACCCTTCAGCTACCTGAGAACCTTCTGAGATTTGGGGATATCCTCAAAGACTAGTATTACCACCGATGCTGTAGGTAGAGCACTGCTCAGTTTTTAAGAGTTATGTAGGTTACCAGGTACTCTATCAAATAGGCCTGAACCAGGTTGACTGAGAACAAGAAATAAAATGGCCAGGACTTTCTGAAAAAAATTGTCCAAGTTGACCTGTCTCTTGGGCACAGAGAGTTTCAGCTGTCTAATTAACTAGGCCATCCAAATGCCGGAAAAGTGGTGTTCGAGAGACACTGTGTTCCAGAGGCCTAAGACAATACTGATTAAGATCAAATAGCTAATTGTAAGCCTCGGCCTCCAAATTGCTGCCGGGTGAATAAATAGCAGTGTGTGCAATCCAAGCATAATTTCACATGGATAGTGTCTCATTCACACCCGCCGAGGGCTGGAAAACATCAGGGAAGCAGAATGCCATTGGTTGGAAAGGGATAAAAAGAGATTTTGGTGGGGATTGAATCATGAGTTGGTGTCATTATTCATGGTTAATGAAGACTTTCACGGAGTAAAAATAATTTGCTTTGGTCCAGAAGCACCAATCTCAAATATAAGCTGAGTGTGAAAGAGTGAGGAAGAGATAAGAGGCCGTTTCTTGTTTGTCTCTGAGCATTGGCTTTGGGTTAAGTCAGGTTTCTAGAAAGAACAAAGCCCCAGTGAAAAAGTCAATGCCTTTTCCAAACAGAACCAGGCTTCTGTCACAATTTGTTTCCTTGATTCCGGTGATGAGTGAGCATGAGTGAGTACCAAGAGGGTGGCAAGAATTGAGAGTAGGTTCCCTCCATTCATAGCTGGTGATCTAGCCACCAGCTAGATCATGAAAGGATGAACTTTGGGCCTGTAGTTCTCAGACAATCCTACAGCTCTGAAATCCAGCTCTTAGCAAAGAGGCAGAATGGATCCCTGACTTACATTTTTATCTGTCTGGTTATCTGGATGTCATAAATGTCTCATTAACATAAAATATGCCAAAAGAAATTATGTTTTCACACATACTCTTGTAAATCACAACAGATCACTTCTGGAATAATTTGAAATAATTGAGAAACAGAACAAGAACATTAAAGGATACTCAAAATTGGAGTTATTTCTATTGCTGACTTTTAAGAACTAACATTAGACCCTGGAATTTGTATTCATGCGCGCGCGCGTGCACGCACGCGCGCACACACACACACACACAC
Source organism: Petromus typicus (assembly GCA_004026965.1). Classification (NCBI taxonomy): domain Eukaryota; kingdom Metazoa; phylum Chordata; class Mammalia; order Rodentia; family Petromuridae; genus Petromus; species Petromus typicus. The sequence continues at coordinate 34,997 of PVIR01010156.1, forward strand.
ACACACACACACACACACACACACACACCACAGTCTTTGTGCATAAGAACCAGCCCAGCACCTTGTAAATAAGGACACAGGAGTGAGTAGAGACCTAGGTAATATTAGTAAGGCAAGTCAGTAAGAGGTCCCAGGAGACCTTCTTAAGGTCTCCTTAAAGATTTGTTCACCCTCCGCGAGGTAGCATTTTTCAGACAGGGATTGGAACATGGCTTCTCCCACCACAAGGAAGCATCCCTGGGTTCCTTTTAATGGTCTTGTCTTCTGTAATTTTGCCCCAATTCACTGCCCACATTGCATTAAGTGTAACATATGCCTTGGTTAAGTGACGATCTTCTTTTAGTGCCCAGGGAGAACACAAACATGATGAAAGTTCAAATCCCAAGTTCCCAGTGGTTGTTCTCAGCAGAGGTCTCTAAATTAGAATCTGGTTTTGTTCCACCTCACTTCCTACTTGTAAATTAGGAGGTTTTTTTCAGACAGCACAGCAGGCTAGATGGTATCCAGTGGTTGTACTCAATGAAATCTTAGTTGTAGCTCGATCTATCTACAATCTGTTTCTGGAGTTAGCTAACATTTCCTGAGCCCACGATTCTCATCTCCTATTCATACTCATTGAATACCTCTGCCATTACCCGTACTTTATTCTCTGATTAAGGTCTTATCTTCTGATAAAATCTTAGAAAGTTTAAAAAAGCAATAATCACATAGCATGACATGGTGCTTTTTAAAAATGTGTATTTATTCCATCTACCCTTGCTCTGTCAACTACAAGAAATAAGGCTGAGTTTCCTACAGTATTGTTTCTTAAAGTTGTAGTTGAACTATTAAGGTTTATGGTTTTATGCATGTAGATTGTTTTGCTTTGGAAAGATTTTGATTGGCCAAAATCTGACCTGGGGGGAAAAGTAATTGGAAGGAAATCCCCAATCTATTTTTGTTTGTAAATCCTTAAGTGATTTTAAAGAATCTTGAGATGTCTAAAGTATTTCAGTGGGATAGGGTTGACTGGATATCACTTCTATTTCTGAGTTTGTAAGAAAATTTTCCACAATGAAGATACAACAAAGCATCTGCTAGTACCTTATTTTGCGGACAAAGTGAAGGCATTCATTGTACATATAAGTTATTGTTCATAAAAATCAATTAATGAAATCAACAACCAGCAGCACCTCACCAGTCTCCTCCAAAGGGTGACGTGGGATTCCCAAAAGGCAAAGCTGCAATGGAATTCTTTTGTCCTATAGGGAGCTTTTTATGGCTTTTGTCTCCATATTTGAACTTACATCTTGGAGACCTAAGCAGAAAGAAAAAAGCAGATATTCATGGGAATATACAAATATCCATATTTTATGATGTTAAAATTCTAGATTCATCCAGGAAACTCATTACTTTTGTGGACAGCAGTATTCTGATGGATAAAAATATGGAAGAAAAGAACATTTGTCTTTCCAAGGCTGGGTCTCCCCAAGAGCTTTGTGATTATGGGGGGATGAGGAGGTGGTCCATTTTCTAAGCTAGGGTTGGAAAATATGGACTTTCTTTTGTCATATTCAATATCATGGATTTTATGAGAGAATATTATATTAGTAGTAGCATATTAATACTCCCTAAAGAGCTACTTCCCCTGAAAACATTGCCACATAGTTCCAATATATTCCCTGAGTTTTCCATTGTCATCTCCTCTGTTTACAGCCTTCTGGATCTTGTCATCTCAGCTGCCTCACACTATGACTCACATCAGTGAGGTAGGAGAGAAAAAGATAAAGTTTTATTTTCTTTAAATCAGTGACAACTTAATTCTAAGACCCATAATTCAGGCTTGTGAGGAATTTACTCATTCATGATCATGCTCTCCGTAGTGCCTCAGATTGTAGAAAGAGCCAAGTTCCACATCTCCAGAGATTCTTCCAGTGCTAGGTTCTGGCCTATACTGTTTAGCTTGAGGAAACCCATTGTTTTAGAGACCCTGAGTTCTTTATAAAAACCATCTTGGCTACAGTGGAACCTTGGACCATTTGTGGTGCCCTGAAGGCCCTCTCTGAAGGATCTACCACAACAGTGGTGAATGGTATGAAGAGCTCCATGTCCTGGCCAGGGGCTCATCACTGTTTGGCAGTGTGTCCAAGGAAGGTGTGAGAGGCTCAGGTGTCCAGGGTGAGGAAGACAGAGCTGTCTTAGGTTAGTTTCTCTCTCCAACAGACTCTGAGTCAACCATTTGAGTCCAGATGATTTATTACAGGAAGTCTTCCCAGGATCAGCCAGTAATTGAGTTGAGGAGGAGCAGTAAGAAAGAGGAAGATGTCAAGCGAGAGTATTTTTACCTAATCTCCTACGTTCAGCCTAATCCCGTTGGTATCATGTGGAGTGTACATGACGCCTGAAGGCTTTTGTTCTTCCATATCTATCAATCATTGGCTATAGATTACCAATCTATAGTGGACAAGAGGAGATGAAAATCAAGGTAATTTTCAGTTCTTCCTTTGGGCAAGATAGTGCCCATGCCCACGGACAGTCCTCTGAAAGTTACAAAATAGCGCATATGGAGAAGTTAAGGTAAGGGTGTCTTGAACTGATGAAGGGTATGAAGGGTTTGAATGAGATCCCAGTAGTGTTCCTGACAAGAACCCCAGATGTAACGTATGCTGCTGTAAGATGGCTTCACAGCGAACCACTCACTCAAATGGGAGCCCTGAGGAAAAAAGAATCAAGGAGAAAAATTTTTTCTTTAAATATTGATGGGAAACAATATCTCAGAGGAATGCATTTAGATGACTGAGTTTTTAAAAATAGTGCATATCAGTAACCTGGAATAATGAGATTTGTCTTGGTGTATAAACACATGCACATAATATATTTGGGTTATTTTCATCCCTGTGAAACTTCTGTCTTTCTTACCCTTCATCCTTATCTTCTTCCTCATCTATAGATAACTATCTCCTACTTTCCTGAAAGTGACTGTCTTTGCTCGTGCAGTAGCATGTAGGGACATGCTAAACTTAGTGTGTTATGTCCCCATGCTGAGTGCCCAAAGTAACAGGGCAATGTGTTATTCGTTATTAATTATAGAATATTTTACTTAGCTTGGTGCTCCTTCAGGCCCAGGATGCAGTTCTTTGAAATTCTCAGTTGGCTTTGCCTGGAAATGTCTATCAGACTGAGAAGAAATGGAGCATAAAGCCTTTGAAAAATCAAAGAGGAAAGTATCATGAATCTGTTTGATGGGGAGATGCAAAGGTTTCTAAAAAGGGAACACATGGGAAAAAAGGAGATGATTTTGAAATCTAACCGTGGGAAGGAGCGCTGATGAGATGTGGATGGTCTATGTATCCACCAGGGAGATGTCTAACTGGGAGAGACAGGAGGGAGGGAAGGAAGAAGTCTTAGAACTCTCCTCACATGCGTTATAAGATAGCATGTGCTTTGACAAATACAGGAAATGAGAGAGAAGGGAGAATAATACCCGGTGGCTGTTTGATATAGAAATATAATTTTAAGGCTATTGTGCAAGATTAAAAATATAACTCTGTGGACATCATGGTTGGCACCCAGGTATGTTACTCAACACAGATTTGGGAGTTCATCATGGAAAATATTACCATAGCTCCCTAATTTGGGAACCAGGATTGCACTATGCCCAAATAAGCCTAATAATAATGTTTTAGCTCATTATTTCTACTCCAGTCTCCCTCTTTTCTGGGATGCCACTTATACATTTATTTGCCTTCTCACTGTAGCCACTGTATCTCTTATGTTTTTCTGTACATTTTCACCTTTTTCTCTCTTTGGATTACATTCTGAGATTTTTCTTTTAGGCTATCTTTTGGGCTGTTAATACTCATAAATCCTATCAGATTTGCTAGTCAACTTATCTTGTGGATTTCTCATTTCTGCCATTATATTTGTCAGCTTTAGGTTTTTTTGTTTTGACTGTATTTCAGTGTTTACAATCCTCCACTCAAGTTCACAATTTTGTACTCTATCTCCTTGAATATACTCAGCCTAATTATCTTTAAGTAGTGTCTGACAGTGTTATGCCTTGTATCTAGCTGTCTGTTCAAGCCTCACATTGTCCTATGTGGGGCTTTTCAGAGCTGGCTGGATCTACAATGTGTGATGCTGGGATTGAATTTGGGATGTTGGGATTGATTCACAGTGAGATGCTAGGATTAAGGTAGCCCTACCTTGGGTGTGAGTGCTACCTGTCTTAATGGTGGGATAGCCTGATAGGATAAGGGAACAGAAAAAGGGCCTCTGCTTGGTGCTTGCTACTTTGCTGCTTTGCTGTCTTCTTGCCATGAACTGTTCCTTCTCTGCAATGCTACTCTGCCATGCCACCCTGCCATGGAGCCAGCCAATTATGAAATGAAACCTTTACAAAGTGTGAGCCAATTAAAACTTCTGTTTAACTTTGGGTGTCAAGTATTTTTGTCTCAGCAAGAAGAAAAGTAGTAAGATAGATAATTAACATTATCTAGCTCTTCTATAACTTTTTCTGTTGTCTGTATTTTTCTCGATTTTCAGGTATAGTGTCTTTCCTTCTGTCTTAGTCAGTTAGGGCTGCTATACAAGTGTACCATAAACGAGTGACTTAAACAACAGACATTTCTTTCTTTTTTTTTTAGGTTTTTTGAGACAGGGTCTCGCTTTGTAGTTCAGGCTGGCCCTGAGCTCAGCCTCAAACTCACATCACAGCAATCCTTCTGCCTCTGCCTCCCGAGTGCTGGGATTACAGGCATGAGCCACCACGCCCAGCACTGTGGTATGTGGTGCTGATTGCTGCTGAGCGTGGGTCTCCACACTCAGTATTGTATGTGGTTGCCGGGGAATCGAACCTGGGCCCTTGCGCTTGCAAGACAGGTGCTGGAACCACTGAGCTAACTCCCCGGCCCCAACAGACATTTATTTCTTATGGTCCTGGAGTCTGGGAAGTCCGGGATGGAGAGGGATGGAAGACTCTTTGTCTGGTGAGGGCCTGCCTCCTGATTCAGAGACGACTGATTTCTGGCTGTGTCCTCACATTGAGGAAGGAAGGAGAGAAGAGAGCTCTCTGGGTTACCTTTGATGAGGCACTAATCTCATGATGAGGGCGCCACCCTTATGGCCTCATAACTTCCCAAGCACTCTACCTCCTGACACCATGACACTGGGGGTTAGGGTTTTGGCATATGAATTGGGGGAAGGAGAGACAAGCATTAGGTCCATTGCACATTCCACTGGATGGTCATTTAAAAGTCTGACTTGGCTCCAGTTAAATATTCCATAAGCAGTCATTTAAAATCACATAAGAATTCTCTTTTCCAAGATCTCTTCAAGTTTAAGCTGCACCTTTTATTTAATTATAACTTGTCTGGGATCAGAAGTAAGGAAACATTATGTGAAAAGTATACATGTGATCTGAGGAATGTTAGATTATAAAAGGGCATACATCTGAGAGCTGTAGGAATACAAGTATCCCTCTGCCTTGGGCAGAGGTGTTTATGTCTTCCAAGTTACTCAGGAAATCTTTTAAAGTCTCCTCCACCAGGGGTGTAGCTCAGTGGTACAATAACAAAGTCCTGAGTTCAGTCCCTGGTACTAAACAAATAAATAAAAGTAAAGAAATCTCAATGAGCAAAGCAAACAATCTGCACAGTCCTAAATCTTTATGACCTCCCAGAACTCAAGAACTATACAAAGTTCCTTCTGTTAAAACCCACATTGATTACTATACATATACAAGGAGTAATCACAGTGAATGCTTAAGTTAAAAACAAATTATTACAAAAAGACACATTAGTATCAATCCTTCTCTGAATATTCCCCCTTATTTCAAACTTTCTCCAGTTTCAGGACTTTGAGACAATCCTAAGAGTGCAGTTAGACACTCACAAAAGAGAAATTCCAGGGATGGGGGACGGGGGTGTGGCTCAGTGGTTCCAGCACCTGTCTTGCAAGCGCAAGGACCTGAGTTCGATCCCCAGTTAACCACATACAATACTGGGTGTGGAGACTCACGCCCAGCAGCAACCAGAACCACATACCATAGTGCTGGCCGTGGTGGCTCACGCCTGTAATCCCAGCACTCGGGACTATGTGGGGCTTTTCAGGACAGTGAGGCAGAGGCAGGAGGATTGCTGTGATGTGAGTTTGAGGCTGAGCTCAGGGCCAGCCTGAACTACAAAGCGAGACCCTGTCTCAAAAATAATACGAAAAAAAAAAAAAAAAGAGAGAGAGAGAGAGAGAACTTTCAGAGCTGCTCCAGAAGGATGGGCTAAGGGTGCTGGAAGCCATGGGAAATATTCAGAGGGAGATGAATGGCAAGGTGTTTTCACTGTAATGAAATTTTAAAATTTAAATATTCCCGATTTTTTTCATTCACATCTTGTCTGATCCATGGGACTCTGTGTGGCAAAGCATAGGGTGTAGGTCTTGCCGAATATGGATGTGCTTCCTTTCACAGGAAGGAAAATCCAACTTGCGGGCTTCCCTAGGAAAACTCTGTAGACAAGATTTCACATCTCTGCTCTCTCAGTATTTCAGAGCTGGCCTTACATATAACCCAGTATTTCTTGGCCATGAACTTTAGCAAAACTAAAAGTGGACGAGGGACTAGACTTGAATTATATAATTAAAGCCCTTTGATAAGCTAATTGTGAGGTAGAGCCAGGCAGTCCAGTGGGGTGAGAGCAAGTGAAAGACACAGCACCATGGAAACACAAAGCCATGTCTCAGAGCCATTAGATTGCTGCTATCTGATGATACATGCCCAGACACTCCAAATTATGTTAGAATTCATACTTTTACAGGAAATTCTCCGACTTTTATGTCAGCAACTAATTCTAATTAAAAAAAAATATTTCAGAGAGAATATGCCACTTTTTCCAGTACTGGGAATTGAACTAACAGTCTTTGAGCTATATCCCCAGCCCTCCCTTCTTTTCATTTTTGATTTTGAGTCTGGGTCTTGCCAAGTCTCCAAGTTGCACAGACTAGGCTCACACTTGCCAGCTTCCTGCCTCGGCCTCCCAGAGTACTGGCATCACCACACGTGGCTGAATACACCATGCTTTTGAGGTGACTGCAGTCTCTGGGCTTCAGGGGTTGCACTCTAGGCTATTTGTTCAGAACAGAATGAATCTGTACTTAAAAAAGGGGGCAGCCCTCTTGCGGAAGCAACATGTACTACTTCCTCTGCCTCTTCCTCCCACACCACAGCGGTATTCCTGAAAATACCAGCAGTGGGGTTTTCTGAGTCCATTTGCAGAATCCAAAAATGCACTGCCTTCTTTTATACCACTTCAGTATTTTTAAACAGCTTTTTTCAACTAGGTCTTTTTATTTTCACTTCGAATACAAGTCACCCATGAGGGATATTGCTCATATTACATAGCCCCAAAGCCATGCCAAGTGGTCTGTGGACAGTCTCAGGGTAGACCAGCCCCCCATTTGGCTCATTGTAGCAATCTTTTCATTGCTCGAAGGAAAGACGTGTGTTTATTTTTAATTCTCAAATGTTTTAGAATGGAGGTTTCTTTTATCGGGAGACGAGAAAGTAAGTTTCCCGGTGGATCATCAGGACAGTGAGGGGAAGACAAGCATGTTAAATGGATAATTGATTGCAGGGGGAGGATGTTTCCTTGGGATAAGCTTGTCTCTTAGAAGAAATTATTTCAAAGAAACCAAGAGGCTGATAGAGTGGTTGGTTCCTGAATTCAGTAATTAAAGGTAAATTTCCTCAAGGGACACACTCTCTTTCCTTAGGCAAGTCATACTCCATATTGAGCGATAATCTATTTAAGAACAATATACTATCTAGCTGATAGCATATTTTCAGACTGTATCTCAGATCCTGTTCAGTGCTCAGAATAGCTAGTGATGTCATTTCTAATTTAAGTCGTTGTCCACCAGGAGTTGAAGAATAGAAATACCTTTGTAATGAATATTGAGTGTACAGATGGAAAGTTTCATTTGGAAATCAGGAGAAAATTGTTGTATCTCTATCACAAATGTATTTGTTATCCTATGTCATTAAGGTTTTTTTTTAATTTAAGCTTTTAGCACTCTTTTGTTTTTGTAGATGAAATATAAAATCTAAATTTATTTCACACATATGCTTTTGTTTCTTATCAGTTCTACTTTCTGGGTACAGCATAAATAGAAATCCAGTTTAATTGTCCACATATTAAGGAATGAAGGTACTAATATAAGATCAAAAAACAATGACCTCTGTATACTGATCGTAACATCTAGATGAAATTTTTTTATTTATAATTCATATAATTCATATAAATAATTTTATTTATATGAAACATTTCTAGATGAAATATTTATTTTGTCCAGGCTTGTCTGGCTTCTACAGTTTGAGAAAGAAATGAGTAAGATTATAGGAGGGTCAGACCTGATATCAAATTTATTTATATTTAGAATGAAATATTTCCCTGCTTAAGAACAAATCATTAAAACAAGGGGGAAGCACACACATTTTCTACTGAGATTTCTCTTGGTCATTTTTTGGCACACTACTGTAAGCAAGCTCTACATCACAGTATTTTTAATTTAATGAAATATGAAAAGATTCTATTCTAAAGTTGGATGACTCAGACTTTTGACAGTTCTTTTTTTTCTCTCTCTCTCTTTTACTTTTCGCTTTTAGTTCTAGAAGAACGAAACTGTTCAGACCTTGGAGACCCAGTTAATGGATACAAGAAAGTAATTGGAGGCCCTGGACTTCTCAATGGGCGTTATGCAAAAATCGGCACCATTGTATCGTACTTTTGTAATAACTCCTATGTTCTTAGTGGCAATGAGAAAAGAACTTGCCAGCAAAATGGAGAGTGGTCAGGGAAACAGCCCATCTGCATAAAAGGTAACTTACAGATGTGTCTGGATTCTGTAGAGATGGATGGCTTTGCTGAACTTTCTGGTAGCCCTCATGCATGCTTTGAAGCCCCTGAAAAGTAATCTCTTTCTCAACTTCTCCCTGGAACCATAAGTAATGCTTTGGTTGGAACTTGTCCCTAAAGGCGTCTGCTCCTTTTATCTGGATAGAAGGAGGACCTGCCTGTTTTGTTCACAATACCTTGTGATGGGGAAAGAGTGAGGTAGTTAGCACAACATTTTGAGGAAAATGTCAGGGATGAGTTTTTTGTGTTTTGTGCATGTTCAGTCTAAGGATAGGATTTATACTCATTTATGTAGCCCCGCTGATCTACTTCCTGTGTAGTATTAAGTTATGCAGCAAATAAAAAGGTACATTGTCTCTGGCTGCCTATGTAAGAAGAGGTTAGTGATTTCCCCCCCCCCCACCAAAAAAAAAAAAAACCACAGAAAACCCTTAAACATTCAGGAGACAGATATATGAACAAATCAGAAAAAGGTGAGCTCAACGTTCTTGAAATAGGGTAATTGCAGGAAGTAGCTAGGACTAGCCTGGAAAACTGGGAAAGATTTGGAGATGTGAAAAGCCCTAAGCATGGTGTTCCAGGTAGAAGAGAGAGAAGATAAGGGTGGTAGGGTGGGTAGGGCTATGAGAAAAAATGAGAATTAAGTTGTGTCTTACACCGGTACAAATCCTCATTGTGGAGTGCAATTATGATGTGTTTATGTAATGTACCAATAAAGTTTCAATAAAAAAAGAAAGAAAGATAAGAAATGAAAGGATCTTGGTCAACTTGCAGTGGGGCAATCTAGGGAGCAAATTTTAAAATGTAGATTGGAAGCAGAAAAGTGGAATGCTGCACAGACAGGCTAGCACTGTTCCCGTCACAGCAGGGATGCATAGCTTCTTGTGAAATTTATTCACTCATTGCTTCAGGTTAGCAGCTCCTCTGTTTAGGGGACAGGTCACAATGATCTGGCTGTTCACTGGAAAGAAAAGCATGTTCTTGTCCTAGATTATGCAGATAATTGCCTCTATCCTCCACTTTCCCTTCTGGGTGTTTGTCAACAACCTGGATCCTGGGCAAAGGAATGAAAGAGAATGATTTGTGAAAGGGATAAATCACTTTAGACGTTAGCCAGAAACAACTTTCATCCCCACCAGCAGAGATGCTGACATTTTATTTCATTAAGTATGGGAATGGTGTCACATATGTCCTTGGAGTTTTTTGTCAATTCTTCTCTTACAAATTAATACAACCAAAGGACTCTTAAGTTGCTAATTAGACAAATGTTGGCGACTTGATTGGGAAAGTGAGAAGGGGAAGGATTCCTTTTACTTGTGGAGAAAAAAAAAGAGTTCAACAAAATTAAATGGGGCTTTGAGCTGTCCTCCAGTGACTGCTAGAGACCTTAATTGCAGAGAAAGGACATGGAGAAACCAGTTACTCAAGACTTGCCCATGATTGACACTGACGTCTGGTTTTGTGAGAGCCTTCTAATTCCCTGGGTGGGCTTTATTTTAGAAACTGCAGTTTGGATTTTATTCCATTGTGATTAGTTTGGCTAATATTATTCACAAAAGCAGAGGCTCCAAACTCATTACCTGGCACTGTCTCAACCCACCTAGGCACTTAGTTTTTCAGAAGCATCTACTCGAGGTCTTCGGAGGTGACAGTCAGTTTAGGTGAAGGGAAGCATGCTGTTTTGCTAAGGGGACTTGTTCAAGCTTGGCTGACATACCTGGTCTTTGAGGCTGGAGAAGGGAGCACCTGGTATCCAGAAAGGCGGGTGAGGTGTGAATCTGAATTTAGTGGTGTGATGAGGGAATATGAAGAAGGATGATGCAGCCTTGTCTGTTGCTTTCTAGCCTGCCGAGAACCAAAGATCTCTGACCTGGTGAGAAGAAGAGTTCTTCCAATGCAGGTTCAATCAAGGTGAGTTACAAATACCTGAACTCCGCTTTGAAGGGTAATGACTATTTCCCCTCCCTTTTCCTTTTCTCCATTTGTGTTTGGCCAAAGAGAGTCTGGGGTTTCTTAGGGACATTGAATGCTAAATGATCATGAAAGAATAGAGCTTGTTAGATGGAGGCTCATTAGCCAGCTGCCTTTGGCCAAGAGGTAGCAACTATTGGAATATGTACAAATTTTATTGGATCGTGGGAAAGTACATGGCTGATGAGAAGCAAGACTTTCAGTTGGTCTTTGAAGAACTGAATGTTAATAGTGAGTCTTCCTGAAGTTAAGACATACTTACTGTGGCAGCTGCTAGTAGCTGGTATTCACAATAAATGCCACCAGCCATGGTTTATGTGATGGTACCCACCCAGATGAGGCAAGTAGGTGGAGCCCAGGAACTAGAGATAAGTCATGATGAGGGCCTAGCTTGCCTGGCTTTTGTCCCAGAAAGATAGACGTGAGGACCACCTAATGGGAAGAGAATAGGCCCATGTCTACTCATCTCTTCTTCCATATTCTTCTCTCTTCTTCCCCATACTCCAGTAACATAGCCATTCTTTCTTCTAACACTCTGAGGGCAACTCAGAGTGGCAGTGAGGGCAACTCTGCTTTGGAAACTTTATTCTGCTTAGGGCTCCTTTTGTCTGGAGCCTACGGGATATCATCAAGGCTTAGTGAGGCTACACAGCTCAGTTCGCCGCACCATTGTCTTTCATCTGGGAGTAAGACCTTCCCCAACTTTCCTCTTCCCGGGCTGACTCCTACCCCGTGTGCTCTGCCCTTCACCATTTTTCCTTTTCATCTTAGCATGTGTCTCACCTGTTCTGTCTCTCTCTCTGTCCTTCCTTCTTTCCTCTGTATCTATATCATCTGTATCTGTGTATCTCTATCTATATTTGTCACCTCTACATCACCAGGACAAAATAATCTGACTGTTCAGTTTAAAGGAGGAGAATGCTCATTGCTCATTTGAAAGGTTACGTCTGTGATTGTCTTACTGCAAGGCAGAGATATGGTGGAGAGTGTGATAGATAAAAATTAATGAACCCATGATATCCAGGAAGCAACAGATTGGAAAGAGCCAGAAAGAAGGGGCCAGAACCACACATAGACCCTAAGGTCATGCTTCCATGACCCCACTTCCTAATAACCCTGTAACTTCATGATCCAACTGCCCATCTGGGAGTCTCTTAATGCAGCTGAGTTGATCATCAACATTTAATTGCCACACTCCCCACCACCCCAAATGTAAAAGGAACCAGTACAGGAATATTACATGTCCTGTTTGTGCTGACACGGGGCTGCCTGAGAAGGTGCCCGGCACACAGGATACATGCCCTGTTTGTGGGATGAATGCTTTGGGTTCACAATCAAGGTTTCTTGTTCGCTCTTTGATCCTTGATATTCTTAGACAAGTTCTTAAATGTGCTGAGCTTTGGTTTCTTCTTTTGAAAGACAGAGATAATCATAACAGTTCCTGAGGATTATGCAACACTGACAGCTACTATGTATTTGGTCTATGCCAGTTGCTTTTTGGAGTACTCACATACATAGTTCATTTAATCCTCACTATAACTCATGGCGCAGGTATTATTCACTTTTTATGACCATGTTTATTGTACGGGTAATAAGTAACTTGTCCCAGGTCGCACTGCTGGAAGTGCCAAGGCTGGGATAGAAATTCAGTCTGGTGTCAAGGTCTGTGCCCTTAGGTACTAGGTTTGGTGCCTTCTGTGAAGGCCTCAGGAAAGCACCTTGACATATAGTCACCATCCGTAGTGGGTACTGTTAGAAACAATCTCAGTGAGTCCTAGTGACCAGCGCTGAATACTTCTAAGTGAGCATCTCTGCAGTCCCTTACACCTCTCTCACTCATTTCTTTTTTCTCCTTTTCCAGTAAGACATGTTCTTGTTTTTAAATTGATTTTATATATACATTATGATCTCATTAAACACTGAGAACTTGCACCAGTATATGACACATCTTGATTCTCATTTTTTCTCATTCTCCTGCTCTGCTTGCCGTGCTCCTCCCCCTATATACATAAGATTTGTTTCTTTTTTTTTTAACCATCAAATTTAGCGAAGCATTTTCTTGGGCACAGTGGCAATAAGATGCAAGCTCTGCCTCTCTTCTGATCTTTGTGATTTCCCTGTGCTGGCCTCTCCTAACCCACCTGTTCCTCCTAAGGAGATATCTTATAGAAAAATGTTGAATTACTTTGAAAGCCTACCAACCTTCTTTTTTTAATTTTAAAATAGATACAGTTTATATACATATCATGATCACACTTAACATTGACAATTTGTACCAGGATATGACATGACTTGATTCTCATTTTTTCCCATTCCCCCACCCACCCTACAACCCCCACCCTCTATATACATGAGCTTTGTTTCCATTTTGGTATTGTCACAATTTTTTCTTTCCCCTCCTTACTTACCCCTACCCCATTTCTCTTTGAATAGCTTATATTGTACAATATCTAACATACATTTTAGAACTCATTTACATTTTAAGTTCCTTATATCAGAGAAAGGATATGGTATTTGCATATCTGTGAGCTATTTATTTCACTTATGAGTATGTCCTGAAGGTATATCCATTTGAGTATGAATGACTCAAGCTTGTCATTCTTTTTGGAAGAGTAATACTCTATTATTTTAAAGGCTTATTAATGTGAGAATCTGTGGCATGTACCATATATCTCGGGTAAAAGAGAAGCAAGCTTTAAACTTGGTTTTAAATATTTTCTTGGAAGATAGCTTGCTGAAATGGGATATGTCCATCCCCAGTAGCCAAGCTTACCTGGAAGCTGCTAAGGATTGTACAGACAGACCTTTAGTGGCCAACAGATGAGATTTTATTTTGCAAGTTCAAAAGCATCAAAATTACAGAACTGGGTATAAATAAGGCATGAATATTTGTTAATGAAATCACTATGGATGGACTGTTTGTACTAAGCCACGTACCTTAGAAATACACGAAATAGATTTTTTATGACAGTATCAAATTGGCATGGTAGAGATGCCACAGTGGAAATCATGACTGTCAAGCACTGTCTTGAGTGCCTTCTACCTTTGCTGAAGGCCCGTGGGAACACCTATGTACTTCTATGGGCTTCCTTTCTGTACTCATTAAACAAATATGAAGATTCATGGATTCCTAAAGGAATTGTAACTTGCCAGTTGACAATCATTATGCACCAATATAAAATAAACACGAGTTTTACAATGAATGCAAATCTCCCCCAAGACCCCTAAGTGGTCTCAGGCGGACTCAGCTTCAAGGCTCATTTAATATCCCCTTTCCCACTTATGTATAGTGCTTCATATTTCTCCCATTCCATGTGCCCTGAGAGAAAATTCTATTCTCTGAAGTGAACTAATTACATTCGCTAATTGCTAAATCAAGCTACTGTATCAACACAGTTTAGTTCAAGTCAATTCGTAATATTGCTCCATTATGATAATGTTTAGAGAAAAACTGTGCCTGAATCCTCTCATTCAGATGAAATGCCTTTTCAGTGTAACTTTGCACTTGAATGTGTGTGTGTGTGGAGGGGGTGTGTATAGGGTACCTTTGGATAGAAGCTATTATGTCACCTACTGTTCTGCATGGTTAAAAATCCTAGGCAGCTGGAAGCATGCCAGAAATGGAAATGGAATGAGAAGATTGAGATGTGCATAGAATTACAAGAGGTAAAGTGTGTGCGCGTGCACACACACACACATACACACATACACACATGCTTTCAGAGAGACACACATATGCCCACAGAGACAGAGAGACAGAGACAGGCAGAGAGACAGAGTCAAAGAGACTGAGAGAATGAGATAGCCATTTTTCTCTTCTTCTGTCACCAAATGCCCACATGGAGATGGGTGTGGGTGCTAAAGGGGCCACAGTGACAGTTTCTCATTCTGCTCTCGCTCCGGACCTGACCCAGGGAGACACCACTGCACCAGCTCTACTCAACAGCCTTCAGCAAACAGAAACTGCAGGACGTCCCTACCAAGAAACCGGCACTCCCGTTTGGGGACCTGCCCCCTGGGTACCAACATCTGCACACCCAGCTCCAGTATGAGTGCATCTCACCCTTCTACCGCCGGCTGGGCAGCAGTCGGAGGACGTGTCTGAGAACCGGGAGGTGGAGTGGGCGGGCACCAACCTGCATCCCCAGTGAGTTCACGCTCAGATGATTTTCTCTTTTCTAAGGCTGCTTGTGAAGCCTCTTACCCTTGTTGAAGACTTTTTGGGAAAATGTCATTTAAAGCAATGGCCCTCCATTGCTATCCCTACTTTGGTGTTGTCTGAAATCCCACTGTTAGAGCTTCCTTTCTTTGGCTTACATTTATCACCCGGGAAGAGCCTACTCATTAATTTTTAGAAGCATATTTTCTTGTGTGTGGATTTATCATATTTACTTGGGGAAGGGAATAATAATTAAGTGGAAAAGGCTTAAAGGTGCCAGAGGACCTCGAGTTAATGTTATTATGGTTACTCTGGGCTGTAGTTTTCATACACATCTCTCAATGACATTAATGAGCTAACTTAATTAAGTAATGAGGCTTAGTCACCTTCTATGGTCATGGTGACAGTTACTGGGATAATTACTGGAAATGTCTGGAATAGGGACTTTTACATACTCCACTACTTTGTCTGTCTTTCTTTATGAAAGAAGAGTATGGTTAATTTATTGTAGTTATATTAGTCTTCTAAGATGCCTAGAAGACCATTATTATTGTTCCATCCATATTATAGGCAAGAAAATGAGGCTGTAAGAGATAAAGAAAACTTGGGGCCGGGGATATAGCTCAGTGGTTCCGGCGCCTGTCTTGCAAGCGCAAGGACCTGGTTTCAATCCCCGATAACCACATAACAATACTGGGTGTGGAGACTCACCCCAGCGGCAACCAGTACCACATACCAGTGCCGGGCGTGGTGGCTCACGCCTGTAATCCCAGCACTCGGGAGGCAGAGCCAGGAGGATTGCTGTGATGTGAGTTTGAGGCTGAGCTCAGGGCCAGCCTGAACCACAAAAGCGAGACCCTGTCT
>PVIR01010157.1:0-51024 GCA_004026965.1 Petromus typicus
TGTGGGGAAGCTTGCACTCAGAGGTGCCATCTTGGATTTAAGGTGAACATTTGCTGCACAGGCCTCGTGGCTGTGGAAGTTGGTGCTTCCGAGTCTCAGCGTGAATCACTCTGAAGGAGGGAGGAGGGTGAATATGTCACCTTGGGCTTCAAGGTAGTGAAGAGCTGTCTCTGCACACAGGCACCCAGGACATGCAACATAACCCGACAGGACAACCGTGCTTACTGACGTCTCCTGGTGTGCTTCTGATGTTCGTACATATTTGGGGAGAAGTGTTGGTATTCAAGGTTTTCAGAGCGGAGATCCCAACACCCCTCGCAGGCTGGAGCACCCTGGAGCTTGGGAGGGAAAGGGGGGCATGGCAGGGAGGGACAGAGATTTCCCTTCAGCAACAGGGAAAGGAGAACCGAAAGTCTACCCCAGAGTTGCTCATTCCTTTTGGCTTGCAGCTGCGCAGAGGATTAAAAAGAAAAATTCAAACACAGACTCCCTGGTTGTTAAATAAAAAGAATGTATCTTGGGCAGTGTGTGTACCTCCTCTCAATAAAACGGTTCAAGCAGACGTCACGCCCACCTGTCAGCCCGGAAGGCTGGGTGTCCAAATTGTATTGCCTTTGCATCCTGCACTCTGGTCTCCTCCACCACCAACCTCTGGGCAAGGCCTCCCGTTCTCTGGGTCCCTGACAAGACCCTCCTCCCCGACCCCACCTTGGTGCCTCATTGCATTTCTCTTGGGCTGACTCGGTCAAAGTCAAGACTAAAAGAGAAGTGTGCGCTGGCCCCTTTCTTGGCTCTGCCTGAATGTGGAGAGCTGTGGAAGACCACAACTATCCCTCAATTCTATGGGCTACACCCCCAGCCCCAGAGGCCATACTTGTCCCAAGGAAGGTGGCTGTCACCCCCCTTGTGTTTTCTCTTGCAGGTAAGTCAGGTGCGAGCAGTCGGGAGGGCTGTGTGCTGACACACTTGGCAGTTTGGGAGCGAAAGCCGCCACAGTAAGATACGATTGGTTCCTTGTATCAGCGCTTTCCTGGGGTGGACTTCGTGTGTTTCTTCCATCCCAGAGGAGAATTCTCCGGGTCTGGAGATGGGAGACTGAGCCCTTGGCTCCTGCCCCGGGTTCCTGTCCTTACTGAGGGGAGGCCGAGGGATGGTGGCTCCTGGATACTGTCAGGCTGGGACGGCCCCATTGTCTGTGCATGTGGCTTGCACTGGGCTGCCTGTCCCCGGGGGCCATGGTGTCTCCCACGAATGACTACATCGGCTCTGAAGATCCTCTGGCAGCTTCAATGGCTGAGACCTGCAGGCATGGGATGGAGGTGCCTGGGGCTTTCTGGGACCCCATCAGTCCTGCCTGGGTGCTGTGGAAGGTGCCCATCCTCAGTGGCATGCAGCCTCGGCCATTTCCAGACTCATAGCATCCCACCAACCATGTCACTTGCTCCAGGCTCAATCTCCTCCTCATCACCTTTGCCCTGCCCACCACCTCACACGAAGGGCCAGCCAGCGGGGATGAGTCTTAGGAGTCAATTAGCAGTGCACAGTGGAGGTTGGCTGCTGACATCTCTGTAGGGCCAGGTTTCCTAATGGCACTGGATCACTGGCACTGAAATGTCAAAGTCTAATGAGGCACCAGCCAGGTGCTCTGGGACCCGCGACACTCCCTGGTGCTTCAGTGGGGATCTACTTCCGGAGAGCAGGCCTGTGGCCTCTGTGCGTTTTCCCTTAGATCCTAGCCTCTCTAGGACAAGGTCCTTCCCTTTCTCCAGTGTGTGACATCTGCTTCTCCTCTCCCCTTGACCCTGCAGCTGTAAAAGGAGTCAGAAGGGAGGTAGAAACAGAGGTCAAGGGAGAGGGTGTGCAGGCAGAAGTCGGGCTCAGGTTGCAGCTGGGTTGGTGGCCAGGGGTCAGGTCTTGAAGGTCCTGGTCCTGTGTCCTCTCCTGCTAATGGGACACCCCTCTCAGGCTTGCTGTGGAGATAAGATGAGCCAATATATACACAAGGGTGATGTACATTTGAGCTTTGACCCTCGCCATCCCCTTCTGAACGGGCCACTGAATTTCCCTGAACTTTCTCTTCCTTGACCGTAAACACTGACGCAGCGCAGTCCAAGCGGAGACCGTGGCCTCTCTGGCCTCAGTGGAGAAATTGCCTATTGATGAAGTCCACAGAGAGTCCTGGGGAATGAAGCCGATGGAGTCAGGGGCAGATGATGACTTCACATACCACTTCCGCCCATTCTTTCTGCAAATACGCATTGCATACGTCTTTGCTGTCAGGCTCCAGGCTAGCCCTGGAAGGTAATGGTGTACAAAAGCACAAGGCCCCTGCCCATACAGAGTGGCCAGGCTTATGGCTGAGATGCATCAGCAAAGCCAGGGAGTTTGAGCACAGGCTCAGTGCACTGACATCAGTCTGGCTGTTGTGAGTGAGGTGCCCCGAGGTGGAGGAGGTGGTGATTTCCAGCCACTAGAAATGGAGAGGCCTTGAAGGAAAGCACAGAGCACCGGCCGGAAGCCCAGGCAGGGCCAGTTGATGACCCAAACCCTTTAGCACAGGTGTGGGGGTCACAGAGATGTCAGCACAAGTCTGTTTGCTGCACAAGTCTGTTTGCTGCATGATTATGGTGAAGCAGGTACTTAAGCCGAGGCCAGGTGACTGTCAGGCCTCAAACAGAAGCAGAGAATGCTTGTCTAGGACCTTGAAGTTGGTCTTGAAGATTGGAGTCCAGCATCTTCATCCAGTGTGTTCCACTCAGCCCTCTTGGGAACAGGCAAGTGCAGCCATTTTTGCTGTGAGGGCCGCCTGACATTTTTGTTCCAGCCCTGGCTCCATAGCTAATCTGTAGTTCAAATGAAAAGTCGCTCTGGATTAGCATGTCCCATGAGGTGTGCTCCTCAGGAAATTAGGCTTTGGTTGTCCATAGAGGTACAAACCACTGCAGGTTACATATTCCTCTGAAAACCACACAGAATATTCACCAAGATCATATCCTGTGCTTTAAAATGTATCATAACAAAATTTAAAGAATATGAATCATACAGTGTTTGTTCTCAGGCAAATTGAAATTGAACTAGAAATCAAATACTGATAAGTGGAAGATACCCAGGTAACTGAGATTAAGCAACACTTTCCCAAATAACACATGGGCCAGAGAAGAAATCTCAAGAATTTAAACATATTTTGAACTAAGTGAAAATGAAAATACAACTTACCAAATTTTCAGAATGCAGCAAAATCAATACTTAGGGGAGATTTCTAACATTGAATACATAATCAGGAAAAAAAAAAAAAGACCTAAAATCAGTCATCTAAGCATGAACCTTAGGACATTAGAAAAAGAAGTGAAAGGAGCTGAAAAAAGAAATAATAAATATCAAAATATCAGACAAATAAATTGAAAATAGAAAATGAATTAGAGAATACCAATTAAACCAATAGCTGGTTCTTTGAAAAGATCAATAAAGTCAATCGGTCTATGTTCAGGTTAAGAAAAAGAGAGAAGTGGGCCGGGGATATAGCTCAGTGGTTGGGCGCCTGTCTTGCAAGCGCAAGGGCCAGGGTTCGATCCCCGTAACCACATAACAATACTGGGCATGGAGACTCACGCCCAACAGCAACCAGTACCACACACCACAGTGCTGGGTGTGGTGGCCCAAGCCTGTCATCCCAGCACTCGGGAGGCAGAGGCAGGAGGATTGCTGTGATGTGAGTTGGAGGCTGAGCTCAGGGCCAGCCTGAACTACAAAAGCAAGACCCTGTCTCAAAAAAAGAAAAAGAAAAAGAGAGAAGACACAAATTAATAATACCAGAAAATTAAAAAGGGGCACCACTACCAATCCAAAGGACATTAAATGATAATGAAAATATTCACAACTCAATGCAAATCAATGCAAATTTGATGAACTATGTGAAATGAACAGAATCCTTGAATGATAACGTGTCAAAAGTCACATAAGAAGAAATAGATCATTTGTATCAATATGTATCTGTTAAGAAAGGAATCATTGATAACCTTGCAAATCAGAAAATACTAGACCCAGGTGGCTTCACTGGTGAATATGCCAATCACTTAAGGATGAAATGAATCCCTTACAAAATTAGCATTGGAAGGATTCTTTCAAATGCATTTCATGGGCTCAGCATTGCCTTACTACCAAAACTACCAAGAACATTACTAGAGAGACAAATATCTTTTATGAACACAGTTAACAAAACATTATCAAAGTGCACCCAACAACATATAATAATGCGCACTACAACCAAAGAGAATTTATTACTGTTATACAAAGCTAGTCAGATTGCCAAAAATCATTAATATAATCATTACATTAACAGATTTAGAAAACACACTTGGAAAAAGTTCAGCATTCATTCATGATTTTTTTAAAAAAACTCTTAGCAAACTAGAAATAGAAGGACACATTCTTAGAATATCTCTATATTTTAGTTTTAAAACCTACTGCTGGGCTGGGGATTTAGCTCAGTTCCGGCACCTGTCTTGCAAGCACAAGGGCCTGGGTTCGATTCCCCAGTAACCACATACAATACTGGGTGTGGAGACTCACGCCCAGCAGCAACCAGTACCACATACCACAGTGCCGGGCGTGGTGGCTCATGCCTGTAATCCCAGCACTTGGGAGGCAGAGGCAGGAGGATTGCTGTGATATGAGTTGGAGGCTGAGCTCAGGGCCAGCCTGAACTACAAAGCGAGACCCTGTCTCAAAAAAAAAAAAAAAACCCAAAAAACAAAAAACAAAAAGAACAAAAATATCCTACTGCTAACATTGTTATGTACAGAGACTTTCCTTTGAACATCAAAAGGAAAAGTAACATTGAACTACATAAGGAATAAAAGGTATGTAAAATAAGGAGAAAGTAAAACTATTTTTGTTCACAGAAAACACAATGTCTTTGTACAAAATATGAAGGAGTAAACGAGCAAAAATTCCATGAGCTTTAAGTGATGATAATAAGGCTATAGGATATAAGATTAACATGCAGTATTCAACTGATGGCCTGTATACCATCAGTGAAAGATGAAATTAGAAACACATTGTTATTTATATTGGCCTGTCTAAAGTTGAAATAATTAGGTATAAATTTCAAAAGAATATAAGATTTGCACAAGTGAAATTGTAAAATTCTGATGACAAGTATCGATGAAATGAATAAATGAAGAGGATAGTTCATGTTCATAGATAAGAAAACTTGATATGCCAAGAAAAGTCTTTTCACCAAGATGTCCATTCTGTACCACTTGGTCTATAAATTCAATGCAGTCCCACTCAAAATCCCAGAGAGTGATTTTGTGGACATCACTGAATCCATTCTAAAGTTTTTATGGGGAGATGATGACCTGGAATACCCAATTCAATATTTTTGAAAAAATGGAATTGGAAGTCTGACCTCATAAAGCTTCATGATTTACTTTAACACTCTCGGAATCAAGGCAGCGTGGTATTGGTGAAAAAAATAATGACAAACAGATCAACAAACAGCATACAGATTAAAAACACAGACCCCTAAGAAGGGGCAAATTAGAAAGATAGTCTTTCTGGGCCGGGGATATAGCTCAGTGGTTCTTGCGTCTGTCTTGCAAGTGCAAGGACCTGGGTTCAATCCCTGGTAACCACATAACAATACTGGGCATGGAGACTCACGCCCAGCAGCAACCATTACCACATACCACAGTGCCGGGCGTGGTGGCTCACGCCTGTAATCCCAGCACTTGGGAGGCAGAGGCAGGAAGATTGCTGTGATGTGAGTTGGAGGCTGAGGTCAGGGCCAGCCTGAACCACAACGCGAGACCCTGTCTCAAAAAACCCTAAAAATAAAAAAGAAAGATAGTCTTTCTAATAAATGATGAGTAATTGAACATCCATATACAAAAAAATGAATGTGGAAAAATAAACCTTACACATACCACAAGTTAACTCCAGAGGAATCATAACCCTAAATTTGAAATATAAAACTAAAAACTCCTAAAGATACTATAGGAGAAAATAGGTGACTTTGGTTGTGGCAGTGACTTTCTAGGTAAAACACCAAAGGTCAGATCCTGGAAAGAAATAATTTATAAGCTAGTCTTCATTAAAATAAAAAACTTTAGAAACTGTAAAGAGAATGAGAAGATGAGTCATAGGCTGGGCTCTATGTTTTGCAGAAAACACATCTGATAAAAGATTGTTATCTAAAATATCCAAGATTTTAAATCTCAACAATAAGCAAATGACTAATTAATTGAAAAGGGAGCAAGAGAGTTGAGGCCTCATTGAAGAAGACAGACAAAAAGTAAGTTTATGAAAAGATACTCAATATCACATCACTGGAGATGGCAAATTACGAGAACTATGCGGTATGTTCTTCTCAGCACAGCCAGAATGCAAAACACCGGCCATGCCACGTTGTCAGCAGCAGCAGTTCCTGTCCTTTGCTGGTGGAGATGCAGAACTACACGGCCGCTCTGAAAGGCAGCTCGGCAGTTTCTTACAAAACTAAACATGATCTTGTCGGGCAACCCAGCACTTGTGCTCCTTAGGATTTTCCAGCTGAATCGGACAAATTCAGTCCTACCTCAGGCACTAACAAAACTTGCACATACAGATGCGTATTGAAGCTTTAGTCCTAGATGCCAACACTTGGATGCAATCCAGATGCCTTTCAGTGGGTGAATGGAGAAACTGTGGTACATGAAACGTGGGGTATTGTTCAGTGCGGGAAGACATGGGCTGTCAAACGCTGAAAAGACACGGAGGAAACTTCATTGTGTATTCCTGATGAAAGAAGCCAGTCTGAAAAGACCATCCTTTCTGCTTCCAGCTATGTAACATTTCTGGAAAAGCCAAACCTGCGGAGGAAGGCATTAGAAAGAATAGAAGTTGCCAGAGATTAGCAGAAGAGAGGGCTAAATAAGCAAAGGAAAGAGGATTTGGAGAGCAGTGACATTATTTTGTGTGTGGTTGATGCTGCTCGTTACACTTTGTCCAGACCTCTCAAATGTGCACCACCAAGAATGCACCCTAGAAATTATGATTTCTTTGTAACTGTTTATTGTCTCATATGCATTTATATGGTAGAAATCATGGACTCATGCTGTCGGCTCAGTTCGGCAGCGGAGAGTTTGTTTAGACGCCAGGGAGTACCATATTTTCTGCTCTATTTTGCTACAAACTTGAAACTCCTCTAAAATAGTTTTTCTTTTTTTCAATTAAAAAATAGTAAGGTACAATTTCATAATCACCAAGCTGGTAAGAATTAGGAAATGTAATAGGAAACTAGTCAGAATGTGGAACGGCGACTCTTAGATGTTACTGTTGGGGAAGTAAATTGCCACCATCCTTCGTAAACTAATTTGGCGACACCTAGAAAAGCTGAACTGACCCGGAAATGACCCAGTGTCAGTATTATTTATCTGAAAGCAACTCTTGGACTTGCCCCTTAATAAACATGGGGCCAGAAGTGTAGCTAAGTCATAAAGTCCTTGCCTGACCTGCGCGAAGCCCTGGGATAGGTCCCCAGAACTGGAAAAGCACAAAGAATGAAGAAGAGGAGAGAGGGGAGGAGGAGGACAAGAAAGAAGAGGAAGAGAAAAAAGGAGGTGTTGCAGCACCATTTGCCACACACACACACACACACACACACACACACACACAAAGAAATACCTCCCACTTGAATGAATACACTCATTTTATGCAAAATAAAATCAGATAAGGCTTGTGAGCAAGTAGTTGTTCTCAGATATTTGGCTCTGCTGGCCATGAAAACATTTTCAATTCCAGAGCTGTCATTGGCCCTTGTGTGGTTTGTGCTGTGAACAGAAGCTCTTCAAGTCAGGGTGAAAAGGAGGAGCTGAAATCGAGCCATGCTTTGCTATCCAAGCCATGGAGCCTGGGGCAGGGCTCCGCGAACCTGAGAAAGGGTCAGGGTTAGTTCATAGGTTGACACCACCATCTGTCCCTAAAATAGGGCCTACAAGTTTAGGTCTGCCCTGTAGGGGGCGTATTTTGGATTCATCCACCCAAATAGTGCACCATTCTCTAATTGACACAATGACACTTTTGAGGTCTGGAGATGTCCTGCCCTGCTCACCACTTCAGTACAGTCCTGTCATGGAGAGAGAGGCCGAGAAGGCCCAGAGATGACCCCCTGCCTTTTCCTTGTCATGGAAAATCCTGGGAGGGGCCAGGTACAGTGATCAGACTGGAAAAGAAGTCTGAGTGTCCAGGGATCTCAGGAGCCAGAGGAGTCTGCAGTAAACCGGGAGAGAGCCAGGAAATTGCAGAGGACCAGTGAACTGGACAAGGTCAGTGCCTGATGAATCAGAGAGGAAAGATGGAATTTCGAGAGCCACCAGGAGTTGTAAGTCGCATCCTCAGCAATGTAAAGATTCAGACTCCTTTATAAAAGCAGACACATTGAGATATAACTGAAAACTTTGAAAAAGCTGTGGAACTTAAGTGTCACACATGACCACACCCATGAAGCCGACACAGTATGATGTGAACAAAGCTATCACTCCCCAGCAGTTCATGCCACTCCTTGAACTCATCTCCTATCTTTCCTCACCGCTTCTCAGATCCCAGCTCCAGAAACGGAAACACCAATGATCTACTTCCTGTCACGCTAAATGACTTGCACTTTCTACAATTTTTGTAAATCGCATGCCTTTTTTTTTTTTTTTTTTGGTCAAGCTTCTACGCAGGGAGTAGATTCTTTTTGGATTCAATCGTGTGGATGTTTACTTCCAGTACTATTTCCTTCTGGTACTGTTTCCTTGTATGGGTACATTGCAGTTTGGTTATCATCTCACCTCTTTGTGGACTTTGAGTTTGTTCCCATGTGAGACTATTACAGATAAAGCTACCTTGCTACTCAGATGCAACCGTTTCTCTGGGCCTGTGTTTCATTCTTCCTGAGCGTTGGGGAGTGAGTGGAGTTGCTGCATCTTAGTAAGGAAATATTTAACGTTTTCTTAGAAAATTGCCAACTTAGGATTTTCCCAAGTAGTCACACCATTGTATATCCAACAGTTTTAAACTTCTGTTGCCAAAAATATCATCAAAGGGAAAGCCACAAAGTGAGAGAACATTGGAAAGAATATATCTGATAAAGAATCTGGATCTGAAACAGTCAGACAAAAACAATCCTGTTTAGGTACAAATGGTTGGCTCTAGGCTTGCACAGTATTAGCGAGCTTCAGGTCAGGGTAATGTTAGGCCATGTAGAAGAGGTTGAGCAGGACTTGGTCTCTGGTAGGAAGACAGGGAAGGACAGGAAAGCCTGAGCTCTTTGTCAGTCGTGGAGGGACAATGCAAGAAAAGTGGATTTCGGAGAGGCACTTCTGAATGGCACAGGACAGACCTTGCCCACACGGGACTGTAGGAGACAGGAGAGCCAGGGAAAATGCTTCACTCAAATCCAAGCCAAGGTTCAACGTGGGATCCGATTTCTGGCTTGAGACATGGAGATCCCTTCATACCCGGAAGGCCGTGTGGGCACTTGAGCTTTTTCACTCTGTCCCTCTGTGAGTTTTTCCCTCCGCAGCTACACACGCTCTGGCCCAGGTGAGAAGCGCCCTGCGTTCATCTAGCACAAGTGCCAGCTGCTGGCATCTGCCCGGTCCAATGCTGGCTTCCCCTGCACAGTCCCACGCTGTCCTCACCTCGTCTCCTTAGCAAATGCCATCCAGACGATGTCCCCGCATCCCGAAGCTCTTGCCATCTATAATCTTCTACCTCCCTCCCACTGAGATTTTCTTTTTATGTCTCCTTTCTGGTCATTACTTATTCTTTACTTTTAAATATTTGCTTCTGTAAAAAAACAAATGAACACGGGGGACAGATTTATAAAGAATGCTCCTGGAGAGGCGGGTGGATTAATTATTCAGCATCCTCTCCCTTTGTAACTATTTATTGTCTCATATGCATTTATATGGTACCTATCACAGCAGATCGCACGCCACACTCCAGACATAATTTCCCGGGACTGACTTTGTCTAAGATGCATACCTAGTATTGCAATACTATTTTATTCCTGACTATAACGGCACGTGCCATTGTGGGGTAATTGTGTTCATGTTTTTAAATGTGAAAAATAATCAAATATAACTTGAAAGAGATTGTACAGTAATTCAAGGGGATATTAAACCACCAGGAAGTTAGTTGGCAAATAAATAGGCGTTTGTGGCTGTCAGGGTGAGCGATGGGGAGCCGGCTGGCTGTGGGGGAGGAGGGACACAGGACACAAAGAACAGGGCCCGCTCCAGCGCCTCGCTGCCGGGGAGTCAGTTGTGGTGGTGAGAAAGGGGCTTCCAAGGGCCAAGAATAGCAGCCGCGCAGCCGCTGGGTCTCAGAAGCAGGGGAAGCAGCGATGGCCACTTAGGACGAAAAGCAGTGGCCAGCACAGGAGAAGGACACGGGATTGTGTGTGTGTTTGTCTGACAGCTGAGGGGCTGATGTTCATTTTTATGCCTACGGCCTACTGCCTTATACCTCGGCTCATGACTGCTTCTCTTCTTGAACCCCTTGGTTCACAAACAAAAGCACCCGACAAAATTGTGCTTCCATTGATAAACTCCCCACCGGTGACAGACACAACCAAGGCCATCTTCCCCACACAAACACAAATGCAGCCATCTTCCCCTGCTAAGTAATAAAAAAAAAAAAATTAAATGCACAATCCCAGGTACCACTTGCAAAGCTCACTTTTCACCACTAAAACATTTTCATGTGCAGATGGTGCTGTCCCATTTTACAGATGGGAAGCTGGAGGTCAGAATGGCTAAGCAAAGCCTGGATGCTTCCCTCGCCACTCCTATACCCCCTTCCACCCCACTGCTGCAAAAATGGACACACTGAGGCACAGTTCCTGCCTTCTAGGAGCTTCTAGATCTTGGAGGTGGCTCTGGATTGACCAGAATTTCCCTTCCTGGCTTTGCTGTTTGAGGTGAGAGGTCGCACAGTCAGAGTGAATAAAGGAGAGAGGCCCAGGCTGCCTCAGCCATCCGGGGAGAGGAGCAGGGAGCTCAGCTTCCTGGTGTCCAGAGGGGTAGTTGCAGGTGAGCAGGACAAGAAAGGGCAGAGAAAGACCTCACGAGCAGGGGAGGAAGCCAGCCTAGCTTGCACCACTGTCTCCCAGCCTAGAGGGGGCATCTGTCCGAGCTTTTGGACCAGGATCTGCCTGTTATTCTGCTGCAGGATGAGGAGGAGACAGAGGCCGGAGGCCGGAGGCCGGACCATCTTCTGGCTGCAGCAGTGTGTTTTTCTGTCCTGCTGTGCTCAGATCAGTGACCCTGGAAATGAGCAGGAAGCAGTGTCATGAACGTGTCTCCTTTGCTTTCTGCTCTTCACTTGCTGTCTATGATCAGCAGCGGATGAGGACCAGCATGGTTGCCTTGGGGTTTGAGGCTGCCATCTGTGCGATACTATGGGAGGCCGCGTGGGCCTGATCTAGCCTCATGTTGCAGATGTGTGTGACAAATCTGTAAGTTAATCGTGAGTAACAGAAGCTAACTGTAGTTATCCTAAGTCATAGGGGACTTTTCAGAACATCCTGATCTGGGGTGGCAGTTAGGTCTCACTGGGGCAATGGCCTAGAGAGTAGTGACTCAGCATTCCCAGGAAGAATCTCTCTCTCTCTCTGCCTGTCCCTCTCTCTCACTCCTTTCCTGTCCCTCCCTCCATCTGTCTGTCTCTCCCTTTCTTTCCTTTACTAGCAGACATACTATCATTTTCCCAGTACAGCTCCACCATCCCTATTCTAGATATTAAAACTCAGAAACTTGAGCTCCACCAAGATGATGCCAAAGTGGAAAGTTTCATGCTGTGGCACTATTTTCCTGCTCATTTTTGTTACCGTTATGAGGAATCAGAGCCAGGGACTCAGGCTTGCCCGGCAGACGCTACACCACTGAGCTACATTCTGAGCTCCACAAAATTTTTAAATGTTGTGTACATTTAAATTCTTCGGTCTATGTGTATGACGTATGTAGGAACCATAAACGATTTCATGCTTATACTTGGATCCCAAGCCTATGATAGCTCATTACGTATATGCAGATTTCCAAATTCCAGGATAGGGAAATCTAAAGCATTTCTATAGATGGCACAAAACAGCCTTGACCTCCAGCTACAGGTTTATTTCAGAAACCTGGCCCTCTCGACAACATGAATGCATGACTTAGCTCCACAGCAGCAGTCGGTGCATGGGTGTGCAGGCAGCCCTCTGGGCTAAGCCTCTGGCAGCGGCCAGGGAGTGAGCTCCTACTGCAGTCACATCAGGGTTTTCCCTGAAAGCATTTGATGGGAGAGGGGGGCGTTTCTGAGAAAAGGGGGGACCAGTCTAGCAGCGGCACTGCTTCCACAGCAGTCACCGCCTCATTTTCTTACCTCTGTACTGATTTTGGCTCAGCCTGTCCCTCTCTCTCTCACCTGCTCTGAAATGTCTCCTACGTGCCCTGTTCCAAGTCCGGATTTTCCCCTGTGCTGGGGCTCAGCTTTTCCCCACCTCCTGCTTCCTGCAGAGCTGCTGATCTGCGTCTCTCTCCTGTGCCCTTCTGCCATGGAGGGTTCACGCCATCCCACGGGCACCATCTTCCCGTTTGCAGAGCATTGCCAGGCATTAGGCCTAGGTGCTGCCGGGTGACTCCAGAGGGGAAAGTGCAACAGAAACCAAGAAAGACTCTCATTCTCAAGTCCACAAAGAGGCGATACTGTCTAAGCTGCACATACACGCAGTGTACTCTAGTCAGAGTAAAATTGTGCCATACTTTAATGCTGAGAATCCATTACAAAGAGGGAGAGTTAGTTGAAACTGGGTCATTACAGTAGGAAATTCATATATATAATTATTTACTCATGAATATTAATGCATTTAATGAGGGGTAAAACATATTACTTAAAACAAAGTATTCTTTCCAGCCACTGTTGGATTTAGTCATTACTCTTTCTGAGCAGATAGGATCCATTAATTTACCTGTGTATCAGGGATGTGCATATAGCACACGTCTACCTGAGGTTGACTTAGGCTGGTCGTCTGTTGGCAGAAATCACAGTAGTACTCATTTCTAAAGAGATCTTGGAATCGATGCTTTCATATCTAGGTACATGACTTGCATTGACATTATCCAGTTACTCAGATGAACAAAAGATCTCTTTATGTTTTTGAAATTTAGCAAGATAACATTAACATATAATATAAAATAATGTTAACAATGTAATATAAAATAATGTTAACCTGCCTCTGGATTCTTTTTATAATGTGTACTGTAAAGTCACAGTTTTGGAGCATGTTATTGGAAGCTCTGAACTTTCAATGAATGTTCCAAGATCAAGTTTGCATCGTTAACAACTTTTCAAAATAAATATCTGTAAGTTAGCTAGATAAAGAAGGTTATTAAATAGCAACTTTAATGACCCTGGAGTTGGCGCATAAAACTGGGCATTTTCAAAATTACCTTCAGAATCCCTTCAGTCCCCCTAAAAATACAATAAGTGTAAATAAACCAATTCAAAATGTACCTAACAAAACCAGTTTTTTCTTGAATGTGAGGGAAATATCTCTTTCATCCCCTGTGCGCTAGCTGAGGAAGTCAGTACACCCATGGGACAGTATGTTGTCGTGTGGACACAACATACGTCCACTGTGTGTTCACAATGATATGCAGAATCCTACTTGGCCGAGTGGGATGCTCGGCCAGGACTGCACATGAGGATCAAGACCCAAGGAGGATGCCCACCCTCCAGAGCTTGGCTTCAGATGACATTAACTGTGTTTAACTCGCATACACCAGACCAATACCAAAGAGGACCAAGCTGCCCAACTTCCACCAGTTGTAAGGCGGCTCCTGCATCTACAGAGATCTGTAGGGCTGATTTCTTCCCTCAGTTTCGGTAGTCCAAACTGTGCATGCCCCTTTGTACTGAGAAAAACAGAGAGGAAACTGGCTTTCTGTGTTGAAAGAACAGCACCTTTCATCGTGGGCAGCTTGACCCTATTTCCACTCTGTGTTTGATTGCATCATCTCTGTGCGTCGAGGTTCTGTTTGAGGAGACTTTGTTCTCCCAAGTACAGCAAAATTTAATGACCATGTTCCTGCTCTGGAGGAAATCTTATTCTGGAAGCAAGTCCCTCTCAGATCAATCTGTCATCTTGTTCATTGACTGATGTTTGTGCCACAGGGCAGCTCATTTATTAAAAAGCTCTTTACTTAGAAAAAAGCTGCTAGATAGTTGGCACAACAGCTCTGGAAAGGACTTGGGACTCAGGGCTGATGGGAAATAGGACTTGCAGGAGAGGAAGAGAGAGCAAAGCAGTCGCAGCGCTGATGCTCTGTGGACAGCACTTCAGGGCTCAGCTTCCTGACCTCTGGCCACGCTTCTTCCTGAGCAGCCAGAGCTGCTCACTCTGAGGAACACACTGAGGTCACGGGACCTTAGAAACTCAAATAATTGCAGAGCTGCCAGAGGATAAGCAGCTATCCAAATTGAAAATTCCAAAAACCTGACGTGTATGGTGTGAAAACATTTACATAGTTCATAGGTCCCGCATCAAGCACAGAGACATGCACACTTTCAAAGACTTGTTATCATTTTTACAAGCATGTCCTCTGTTTTTTAATCTAAAGAAGGAAGGCATTGATTGAGGAGCCATTGGCAACAGCGTCCTTCCAATAGGATTTAATGGCATCATTTGCTTTATTCTCTTCGTGGCTACAGGGACTTTCCAGTCATGGCAAATGCCTGTCAAAATCCCACAAGAAACAGACACTGAAGCCGAGCTGTCTCAGAGGAACACCTGACAAAGGTGTGCACAGGTATAGCAAAAACAGAAGGAGCACATAGAAGCTGGGGATTTTATTATGAATACCCGGATCTTGTGAGGAAGCAATCACTCAAAAGGCGCAGAGGACTGACAAGAAGGAAGTATCGTCCACACGTTCCAGAGGATTTCCTCCCCTCCTTCTGTTTCTATAACAAAGATCCAGGGAGTTAGCTCAGTGGTTCTGGCGCCTGTCTTGCAAGCGCAAGGGCCCAGGTTCCATCCCCAGTAACCACATACCATACTGGGCGTGGAGACTCACGCCCATCAGCAATCAGAACCACAGACCACAGTGCTGGGTGTGGTGGCTCACGCCTGTCATCCCAACACTGGGGAGGCAGAGGCAGGAGGATTGCTGTGATGTGAGTTGGAGGCCGAGCTCAGGGCCAGCCTGAACTACAAAGCAAGACCCTGCCTCAAAAACAAACAAACAAACAAACAAAAACTTCCCGGTATGAAATTTCAAAAATATACTGAAATAAGGGCAAAGAAGAGTTAATGCTCACAGCCTGGGAAACAGTTTGCTTTTGTTTGTTTGTTTTCTGGACCAGAATATAAATGAGACTCCTTGTCTTTTTTTTTTTTTTTTTTTTTTGAGACAGGATCTTGCTTTTGTAGTTCAGGCTGGCCCTGAGCTCGGCCTCCAACTCACATCACAGCAATCCTCCTGCCTGTGCCTCCCAAGTGCTGGAATTACAGGTGTGAGCCACTATGCCTGGCACTGTGGTATGTGGTTCTGACTGCCATGCCTGGCATTATATGTGGTTATGGTGGGAGTGGGAGGATCGAACCCAGGGCCTTTGCACTTGCAAGGCAGTTGCCAGAACCACTGAGCTAAATCTCCAGCCCTCCTTGTTTTTTTTTTTTGTCTTATGTTTCATCTTTCTTCAGAACCTTGAAAGAAAACCTTTTCCTATTATGATTACTTCCACCATATCCCCTGTCCACTATTCATCTATAGCTAGACCCCTGGATTTTTTTCTTGGTCCCTTTTAACTCCAAAGAGTAGAATAATCACAAGAATGAAGGTTATTTCTTTTTCTGAGCAATTCTTCAAGTACATAGTCCATTTCCCTTACCTTGACCGTGGAGCTGGGTACAAGGAAATAAGCTTATCTCAAGATGTCTCCAGCGCCCAAAACACATAAAACATTGGTGACTTGTAGAAGTAACAATGAATTTTAAGTTAATTTTTTGGGAAACTGAGACCGACCCAGCCACTCCTTCAATTCTCCAAGTATCCATATGATTAAATGTAGCCTTCAGAACTTCAGACATAGTACAGAATGTTGGCTGTAAAACCATGTTTCCAAAATTCAATCATTTTTCTCATTGATTTCCATTTTGGAATTGGAAATCCTTGCTCTCAAGAAATAATTAATTAAAAAAAACACCACAGAAAATTTCCCTCTTAATATTTAAAGGAGAATGATTTTTATACAAAACACTCCTTGGTCTGCTTA
Organism: Petromus typicus; assembly: GCA_004026965.1. Classification (NCBI taxonomy): domain Eukaryota; kingdom Metazoa; phylum Chordata; class Mammalia; order Rodentia; family Petromuridae; genus Petromus; species Petromus typicus. Next base: position 16,285 of record PVIR01010157.1, read on the forward strand.
GAGTAAATCAGAGCGCAGTGCCACTGGGATTCTGGGCATACATCTGATTTATGGTCTCAAAGAAGCTCGGCTAATGGTGTTTGTTCGTACATCCCTCCCTGACTAGCTAAACAGCCACGGCTAGGTGTGGTAAGGACTCCAGCCCAAGTTCACGCCTAGCCCAGAGTTCCTGTCCTACACATCACATAGATTTCAGGCCCTGTGCTCAGTGTCTGCAGCAGATGAGAAGTCAGAAGAGGGAGAAAGAGAGGAACAGTCCTTTCATGCTCTCCCCTCAGGTGGCCCCCGGGACCCCACCAAGGACTAAGAGTCCTCATCAGGCACCCCCCTGCACCCCCCATGTGCTCTGTCCGTGCATTCCCACCAGACACCAGAGGACCTCAGCAGACCCTGCCCGTGGCTGCCCTTGTTCGGCCTTTACAGTGCATCGTGGATATGGAGCCAGCACATGGCTGGCGACTCAGAGAAGAAACTCACTTAGTTAAACAAGAAAATGAGATTAACAAGTCAAGATGGAACATATTTTAGAGACTGGAGACTGACAGATAGAGGAAAGGGAAGGCTTAGGTGCTGGACGTGATGGAATTGGCTTTTACTGCGAGACTTGCTGAAGAGTTTCTTTGGTGAGATAGAAATCAAGTTTCTGTGATCCACCCGGATGGAAATACTGATTCACTGCCTCATGACAGGTCTAGAGTCAGGTGAGAGAAAGGTCGGATGAGGCAGATGTTGGGTTTTCTAGACATCTATGATGTGAAGCATGTTACTGGGGCCAACTCAGGGGTGTATGTATGTGTGCTCCACTGAAGTATGTGTCCATGGATATGCAGACACAGGTATTTATCCATGAACGTGCTCTCTGACATGTGTGACTTGGAATGTCACAGCCATCATAATTTCTCATCTGACCATGGCCTCATTATGTCTGCCTTCTTTCAGTCTGTACCATAAGATGGTGATGATAAATAGCATTTAAGGTCCTTGCTGACAGCAAGGTTCCAGGAATTGATAAGTCCAAAAGATGAGGCCCTCTGTGCTTTGGTAGGAGAGCAAAAGAGAGTTCGTAAGGCTGTCAAGAGTACGACTCCATGTGGGCACCACCCTGGAGGCCTTCCTTGACCAGGTAGAAGTTCTCTGAGCTCCAAAATAAGAAAGTATCTAAGCCTTAAACCAGTAGTTTATTACTTCACTGAGCCTTTATTACTCCCTCTGCCTTTCTTTCCAGTATAACATGAAAGCAGATATTTCACATCTACCCTTGTTCATTTCTTTATCACTTGCTTATTTATGAACCTACCAGTACATGGTCACCTTCTGGGTGCCGTGCACAGTGTTAGCCAAAGTTTGCCAAGGCCTTGAGGTCTCCCTCTGCCCACATCCCACCTTCATCCTGTGACTCCCGTGTGGCAGCCATGCTGACCAATCGGCTCACTTTTGAACACTCTCATCCTGTCTTGTACACCCTGCCCTCTGCCCGAATAGAGCTCTCCCTTCTACTTTCTTTGGGGAGCGAAGACCAATATCTGCTCAGCCTGCAGAGCTGAGCTTTGCTTCTAGCCCAGCAAAGGGGCTTATTTAGATTTCCATTGCTTCCCCTAGGATCCTTTCCTAACCTCCCAAGGCAGGCTTAGTTCTTCCTGAACACCTCTCAACTACTCCTTTCCTCTCCGCATTATACTAGTCTCTGAGTGTTGACTTCCCCACAGCACTCTGGGTCCTCAAAGGCAGACCCTGCCTCTCACTCAGGTCTATACCTAGCAATCCCCTAGCATTAGTTTTGTCAGGACTGTTTGTTGAGATCTGCTACGTGCTGGAGATTGGGGGTGAACAAGGCAGGCAAACCTCGCCGGGCTAACACTAATCGGGGAACAAGCAAACTAACAAGTACAACATCTCATAGTGGTAAATATGCTAAGGTGCTAGCGGAATGTTACCAATATGCTAGATATACACAACAGAAAGCCAAGCAGACCATGGGGCATTGGTTTTTAGATAAGGCTGTGGGAGGTATTTCTCTAAAATAGTGACCCGAATATGTAGTAAGTCCTCAGTAAAATCTAGTTAAGTCTAAGTATGGTAACTGGGAATGGTCTTGGCGTTACTAAAGAAACACTTGATACAAATTTTTTAAAAAGGTTTAGTTCAGTTCACAGTTCTGGACATTTCATTCCAGCAATGGGTGGCCCCATGACTTCGGGCATCTGGAGAGCTCAGCATATCCCAGTGGCAGTGTCCAGCAAAGCAAACCATTGTGTCAAGAGCAAGGAGGCAAGAAAGAAACAGCAGTGGTCCTTCAGACTCCTTCCCAGGCATGTTGCCAGTCACCCAAGGACCAGGGACCAGGCCGCACCTCCTGCTGTCTCCCCCAGTGTCATCTGGGACCATACCCCTCAGGCTGAGCCTTCAGAGGACCCTCATCCAGAACAGCACTGAGCCAGACCTCTCGCCTGTTTCCCACAAGTCCTTTGCTACTCTTAATTTTATTCTGAGTCAGAGGCATGGGGTTTGCGAGACCTGAGTGGGAATTTTAATTAACCTGTGCAAGTGGAGAGAAGGGAAGCACCCACCACCCCGGAAGCCATTTCTGCAAAAGGTCCAGGGCTTGGATAATAAAATGCTCCTTTCATTCTCATTAATGGGGCAATTGATTTAAGGTCCAGACCCAGTGGATTATTGATCAGTGTTAATCATTAGAAAATTCCGAGTTAATGAATCTAACTGCCATGAGACACCCATGAGACTTGGGAAGGGCCAGTTAGATACGATAACCTTGTGATCTTCCAACCCAGCAAACAGGCTTATTTATGAAACTACATTTTCCTTAGAGGAAAAAAAGGCAGAATATAATCCATGGGAGTTCAGTCATTGTCCATCAGAGCAAGGCCCCAGAGGTTATTTCAAGCCTTTATAATATACTTCCTGCTCTAAACTGTCCTTAACTTTTTAAAATGAACTTTTCTATTTGAGAATAATTTTAGATTTATAGAAAAACCACAGAAGTAGGACAAACAATTCATATATCTGCATACCCAGTTCCTTCTCTTATTAGCAACTTAGGATAGCATTGTTAAGTTAATAAACCACTGTTGTCGTGTTATTGTTAAAGAGTATATCGAATTAAAATTCTTTTCTACTTCAGGATCGCATCTAGGACCCCACCCGGCATCTGGCTGTCATGTCTCCTTAATCTCCCCGTGGCTGTGAGAGTTTCTTAGACTTTGCTCTTTTGATGACTTTAACAGTTTTAAGAAGATAGTCTGCAGATACTCTGTTTTGTTTTTTGTTGTTGCTTTTGCTTTTACAGTTCATCTTCTGGAGTGTCCAGGAATCTCTCTATTCTTTTTTCTTTTTTTTTTTTTGAGACAGGGTCTCTGTAGTTCAGGCTGGCCTTGAGCTCAACCTTGAACTCACAGCAGTCCTCCTGCCTCTGCTTCCTGAGTGCTGGGATTACAGGCGTGAGCCACCACGCCCAGCACTGTGGTATGTGGTACTGGTTGCTGCTGGGAGTGAGTCTCCACGCCTAGTATTTTATGTGGTTACTGAGGATCTAACCCAGGGTTCTTATGCTTACAAGACAGGTGCCAGAACCACTGAGCTAAATCCCTGGCCCTGCACTGTCCTCTTGGAAGGAGGTCTCTGTGCACGGCTCACGTTGCAGGAGGGGACTCCTGTCCTACATCCTTCAGGGTAGAGTATCTACCTAAGTGAATCAGGATTCCTTTACTCGAGGAGTTTGTTTATATTAGTGCGGCCTTGTGAATATTTGCACTTACACTTTGGGTAATAATCCAGTATTTTTTTTTTAATGTTGCTAAGATTATTCCGTCTCTGGCAAGTGGGAGCTCTTGTAGTTTGTACATATAGCCCTGCCATTAAAGACCGTTTGTGGCATGTGATGTGTGTGTGTGTGTGTGTGTGTGTGTGTGCGCACATGCACATGTATGTGTCTGTGCACTTTTCCTGGCACTGTCAGATGCTCTATGCCCATCTTGTATATTTCCTGTCTTAGCTCAAAGTCACTCATTTCTCCAAGGAACCATGATCCTTCTTACTGCAGGACCCTGTACTAATTAATTTGTCTCATAGACTGTCATTGTTATTTTATTTTGCTTTCTTCCTGAATGTAAAAGCAAGTCATGCTCATTCTGGAAAAAATATACCAAGTATATGAAAGAATAAGGGGGAAAGTGACCATCACTAATATCTCAAGAAGTGAAGAAAGTCACCGCTAACACTGTGAGGTGTTTCCTTGGGGCTTTTTGGCTCCTCAGAAGTCCTTCCTGTGCTTTCACTCTTGACCTCTGTCAATCTCAGGAATGTCCCCAGGCCACAAGAGACGCTTTGTCTCCCTGGCCTAGTGCTGCTGCCAGAAGAATTGTCTTGGCCTCTCTTGAGTTGTGTTTCTTTGGGTCTGTTGCTTCTCCTGTCTCCAGCAGCCGAGGGAATCACAGCGTGGCCTCCAGCAGATGCTGACAAGAGGAGATTCCTAGTTCTGTGGCTTAAGCCTGTCGGTTTAATCTTATTTCTTTGTTCTCTATTGAGTAAATGAGAAAATGTGCACACGGAAGTTAAGAGAAGAACCAGGAAGTGACACGTATGGAAAAAGTGAAGGCTGTTATTATAATTATTGCTAATTGTCCAAATAAACAAACTTCTAATGGCAGTTCAGGCTTGGTGTGGTCAGCAGGACTCTGGATGGATGTATTTGCACAAGTAAACTGCCTTCCCCCAGGGAGACCTTATGCAGTTGATCTAGTTGTTCCAAGAATTTGTCTGACTTAGGAACATCTCCCTACAGAAGCAGCAAATGGAGAAAGAGCTTCCCCAGCTTTGAGATGTAAACAGTATGTTTTCAGGGGCAGTACTGCACTGTGGTTAAGAATATGGCTTCTAGAACCAGACTTTTCACGTTCAAACCCCAGCCCCATCACTTACTTACTGGGCTGGATTCACACAGTTGAGTTACTTAACCTCCCCAGACCTAATGTAAGGATGGTAATGTTGAACTCTCACAAGGTTGCCATGACTACCAAGTACATTCATAAGTGCTAAAATCAGCCCCATATCTAGCACAGAGTAAGCTTGAGGTTGCCACAGCCTCTGAAAGGAGAACCAATAGACCAGTTCTGACTAGATTCTTCTATAGGAAATACGGATGAAAATATTCCAGTTTTTTTTAATCTCCTTGGAAACTCTTCCATGATTATATACTGTGACACAGCATATAACCTAGGTTTGTTGAGTGAATAAATAAATTTAGAGAAACCACAACAATCTCAGTAGTTCAACATCATAAAGCAGCAAAATATAGAGTCAATATACTTTGAATAAGTCACCTAACTCTCTGGGCTTCAATGTTATTTCCTGTAAAGTAAATGTAATAATTTTTCCTGATCTCCCGAACACAGCCCCATAGGTGTACCTGAGTTCGGGTTCGGGTTTGGGTTCTGGTTTAAATTAAGTGGTAGTAGTAGTGTGTGTGTGTGTGTGTGTGTGTGTGTGTGTGTGTGTGCGTATGTGTGTATGTGTGTTGTGTGAAAATGTCTGCAATGTAAACAACAGAGGAGAGGGTAACAAAGTAAACAGAGGTAGTCGAGTAGTACCTGCAGATGGCCTTAGGTCTCACAGTGGCAAGGTAGTGATTCAAGGACATGCAGAGGGGTGGCTTGGGTTCGATCCCCAGTAACCACATACAACAGTGCCAGGTGTGGAGACTCACACTCATCAGCAACCAGTACCACATACCTCAGTGCCAAGTGTGGTGGCTCACGCTTGTAATCCCAGCACTTGGGAGGCAGAGGCAGGAGGATTGCTGTGAGTTCAAGGCTGAGCTCAGGGCCAGCCTGAACTACAAAAGCAAAACCCTATCTCAAAAAAAAAACAACAACAACAAAAAAAACTAACTAGTTTTCTTCTCCTAGAACTACATACATTTAACGTTTACTTATTGGATTTAAACTATGTAAACTTAAAGTTTACTTATTAGATGGATGGGTGGATGGATAGGTGGACAGACAGAGGGACCAGCCTCCCACTGGAAGGCTGGGGTGAAGGCAGGGATACCCTTGGCTCATCAGAAGGTCACACCATTTTAGTATAACTGTTTGAACTTCACAGATTCCTGGGTATGAAGGTTTGGCTTTAATTAAAGCCTCAGCACACTGTTAAATGCCATTTTATTTTAGTTCATAATTAACACTAATGAGATGAGTAGATCACAGGCAGCACATATTTTGAGAACATGAAAAACAACATCTGAGCTTGGTGATTTCCATTTTTGCTTTTCCCCCTCCCATGCTCTGTTCAATTAAAAGTTTTGGGAAAATATTGCAACTACACTCCTTGTCTTGGTGGTAATGAAGCATATTAATTTGAATGTGATGAATACAATATTCCACTGACTTTTTTATTCCCTTATCTACAAAAGTTTAAAATAATGGGCCAATTAAATCAGGGAAGAAGAATGCAGGGTTTGCCTGGGGCTCCAATTCAGCAACCAAAGATCTAAAAGAATAAAACTATGATAATGTCTGATGCAGACTTCCTCCCCTTGGCTAGAGCTGACAGACACTCATACTGGACAAATGTGGACCAGGGAAGAAAATACATTGTATTAGGAATCAAGAGGGTGGCTTATAGGCCATCTTTCAGTGTTTTCTCAGTGAATATTTATTGAATTGAATGTCTGGAAAGGCACATGGATGGATGGATGGATGGACAGACGGACGGACGGACGGATGGATGATAAAATGATAAAATCAACCAAATGACCTTCTATGGCCCCATTCTTCCTGTTAGAAAATTAAGTCTACCATGGAGTTCGTGTAATCCTTTCAGGATCTAGAAATGAGAGGCATAACTTAGAAGTAAACTCAGTTCTCCGATCTCTTTACGGTAGGCACCATCTATACGTTATGGATCTGAGTTGAACTCAGGTACACCCACAGGGCTGTGTTGTTCTAAAGCACACAGCACATGCAAGGCTGACTCTTGATGAACATGAGCTTCTGCATTAGAAAGGGAGGTCCTGGAGCACATCTGTGCACCTGACACATGGCGTGGGTGTCTCCCTGCAGACCTCTGGAAGGCTTCTCCCCTCTGTGTGTCCTTGAATCACTACCTTGCCACTGTGAGAACTAAGGCCATCTGCAGGTACTACTCGACCACCTCTGTTTACTTCGTTACCCTCTCCTCTGTTGTTTACATTGCAGACATTTACACACACACACACACACACACACACACACACACACACAACTACTACTGCTTAATTTAAAATATGTTATACTTGGGAAAAAAAACTTAACATTGTATTAAAAACTTCTCAAAGCCTGACACAAATGTACATATGCACTCCAGCCTTATATATTCCCACACCTTCTCCATCCTGTGTTCTTGGGGCTGGGAACTGGCCTTCAATCTACTGCTAAACACCTTTTCAACTTAGGCTATTTTGCCTTTAAAGTTCTTGCTCCCCCTGCCATCTAGTTAATGCCTGTTCATCCTGAATCTCCTGTCAGGCAGCAGCTCCTGGAGAAAGGTGTCCCTGATAGAGCCCCCTGTGCCAACTCCAGCCTGAGTCGGCTCTGTTTTTACAACTTTTTTTTTTTTTCTTGGAAACAGGGTCTCCCTTTGTAGTTCAGGCTGGCCCTGAGCTCAGCCTCAAACTCACATCACTCAGTATTGTATGTGGTTGCCAGGGGATCAAACCCAGGTCCTTGCACTTGCAAGACAGGCTCGGCTCTGTTTTTATAGTGTCACATCTGAGAGCAGTTTTCCTTTATAGAACTGTCATGGTGATCATCATATATTTGCGCTCTTATTTAACTCATATTTATATATTTCCCTATTAACTCATTAGCTCTGCTGCATCTCTAATGCTTAGATAGTTTCTGGTTCATAGTGGATGTTCAGTGAATATTTGTTGGTTGATAAGTGAATGAATCAATGCCTAATTGAAGACCTCTGTCTCCTCCCACTTCACTACACACTACATTTGTTCTTTGGACTCAGTAATTCCTGAAGCATTTACTTTGTGCTAGACCTGATGCTGGGAGTTTAGACAGCTAAGATCTGCCTTTGGACTCAGACACTTCAGTATGACAAGAAACAAATGACTACATAATGAGAGTCCAGAGTAAAGTGCCACAGCCGATTTAAGTATGAGGCTTCATGGCTGGGGAAGAAATCTTCATCTCCCTCCTTTCCAGAACAGACATTCCCAAAGTCTATTCTGGCAGAGAAAATAAGGACGAGGGCAAGATTTCAGGTAGAAGGACTCCATGTGTGCATGCACAGTTGTCAGAGCCTGGCACCTGGAGTCTGCGGTGACCGAGTCCCCGATGGAGGGGAGGTTGGGAGGCAGGTGGAGGCCACCACGGAGGACCTTGGTGACCGCTGGAGAATGCAACCTCAGAGACTGCATTGAAGAGATAGGCACAGTGAGCCCTGTGATGGAGAGCTCTCTCTGGAAATGCTTTGGGGAAGAGGGTCAACACGAGGCCTCGTCCTCTGGGGAGATGGCCCTGTCACAGGCTTGCCAATCAGACTCCTCCCAGAATGTAAGCTGTCCTCTCCCAAGGACGCTCAGTGTGACTGACCTTGCATATTCATCACAGGGAGAATTAATTTTGGGGTGGGGAATTAAAAAAAATACAAGATTAAGCAGTGTAATCAGCTGCTACTGAGAGTTGGAAATGCAATAAATAATAATAGCATTGAGCGCTGTTTTTAATAACTCACCAGTGTAATTTAGCCTCTGCCTCTTGGAGCATATGTAAAATATGTCAAAATGTGTATAGTGGCAAATGCCTCATTGTCAGCCCCTGAAGACAGGAGTCTTCCCAGGAGGGAATTGGGGGCTGTGTGGGCAGGGCCTGGAGCGAACGCCGAGGACAGGATCACAAACACGCTAGAGAAGGCTGACATCATTCACTGGGACAGTGCTCACACAAGACTGCGATCATTTGCTGAGGCAGGAGGTACCTGTGGGTTTGTCCTCATTTATGCAGCAGGTTAACAGCAGTGATGAGGTCCAGGAGGTATGTGTCAAGTCTAGGTGGTGCATCGTTTTAGCTGCTGTCAATCACTGTTTGCATTAGTAGATATTCTACTTGCAGGCCATCCCTGCTCACCGCAGCAGGTCTCAGGGATAGCACCACAGCTTTTCTTTTATTTATTGAGTTACCAAATATTCATGCAGCCACTGACATTTGTGTTTATAAATGTTTGATAAATTCTGACTTCCGGTAACATATAGGCTGACCCTGTCCTTTCAGACCAAATGGGTAGAAAGGGCTAGAAGTTCTTTCCTTTCAAGGAGACAGCCAGAGATAGTTGAAATGAGGTGAACTCCAGTCAGACCTGTGTTCTAGTTCTACCACTCAGTAACTTTGGCCGTTAGCAATGTCCTTCTAGTGCCTATCTCCTCCTGATAGGCTGGGGATGAGGAACATGGTGCTGGGTAGTATTTATAGATTATCTGTTGCCTTATCTCCATCACAATAATAGTAGGAGGTACAGTGTCACCTTTTTTCCCTGGTACTGGAGATCGAACTCAGGTCCTTGCACTTACCTTCTTTCTTCTTCTTCCTCTTCCTCTTCTCCTTCTCCTTCCTTCTCTTCCTTCTTCTTCTTCTTTTCTTCCTCCTCTTCCTCTTCTTCTCCTCCTCTTTCCTTCTTTCTTCTGTACTAGAAATCCAACTGAGGACCTTGTGGGCTTGCAAGGCAGGCACTGAAGCCACTAAGCTACATCCCCAGCCCTATGATCTTCTTTTTTTTTAGGTTTTTTGAGACAGGGTCTTGCTTCGTGGTTCAGGCTGGCCCTCAGCTCAGCCTCAAACTCACATCACAATCCTCCTGCCTCTGCCTCCCGAGTGCTGGGATTACAGGCGTGAGCCACCACACCTGGCACTGTGGTATGTGGTACTGGTTGGTGCTGGGGTGAGTCTCCACACCCAGTATTGTATGTGGTTACCGAGGATCGAACCCGGGGTTCTTGCGCTTGCAAGACAGGCCCTGTGGTCTTCATTTTAAGGATGAGGAAACTGAAGCCTGGACAGTTCACATGCCTTTCCTGGGAGCCAAGCTAGCAAATAATTACCATGGGCCTAACCCCATGTTGTGTGACTTTGGAGCAAGCCATCATGTGTGCTGTGCCGGCCCTTGGGGGCAGGAGATAGTTCAGGGAGGAGTAGAGGAAACGCGTGAACTAAAGTTCCTGACACTGAACAGAAACTGCAAATGTCCCTCGGACTGAAGGACAAGATTTATCTCCTTTATCCTCCCTGGTCAGATCCAATATGTATGTCTCCATCAAAGCTTTGTTATTGCTGTGTTGTTCCTCAGCCTTGTCCGAGATCTGTCACTCTCCACCTCTCAAAACCTCAGGCTGCTAGTCTGGGAGTGTGTGTGGAAAGCCAGCCCTGCTGGGTTCAGTGGGCAGCTGCTTGAAGCCAGAAGCCTCTTCTTGCTGATGTGATTTGGAAGCAGGGGCCTCTAGCGGGACACGCTGAGGTTTTTAACCTTCCAGACTCTGCCTTAAATGGCTCTGGGAGTTGGCACAAATGAGAAGTTCAGTGGTTGTCGCCAGAAGACAAATGGGAAAACCTGCGCCAATTCAAGCAGTGTCACCTCCATGAATAATACTAATAGCATTTAGTTCTTTACCCTTGCTTTCTTGTATGTAAGGTATAAATAATGTATCCTAGCTCAAAAGGTGATTATAAAGAGACCCATAATAATTTTTCCAGCAAATACTCAGAAGCTACACTCTACAAAGAAATTTAAAAGATTAAACAGAACTTTGGAAGTTAAAAATCTCAGAGGACTCTTTAGAAACTATGAATCTCTTAGTTGGTAAGAAATAAAAAAGGTTTTTCTCTTCATCTGCTGTATTTACAGTGTCCAGTAGGTACACAGAGCTTAGGTAGGCAATGAGTAGCTGAGAAGGGAAAGAAGGAAGAAAAGAGGGAGGGAGGGAGGAGGGAGGGAAGGGTGAAAGGGACGGGAAGGAGGTATAATTACTTTACTATTGTACAGTCATCATCATCATTATAAAGCTAATTTAAAGAAACCCAGCCTGTACCCCCAAAAAGGGCACCGAGGAAAGGGCTGCGCTGAAGAACACAGGGGTAATTTTCTCATCTTGGCTAGTGATGGGAATAATAATGATTTTCTCTGTGAACCATAACCATTGTGCCATTAAATAGTTTGTTTTCTGGTAGAATCAGGACCTCTGAGATGGTCCTCTGAGGAATTCTTTCATTTCTTTCATGCTCTTTATAGGAGAGAAAACTCTAAGTGCGATTATGGGCATTATTTTTGTAAGAACTGCTACAGAATGTTCTGGAAAATGAGGCTCCTACCAAATTAGTTTATCCAAGTGAAGTTCAGACAGTACATTACCAGAAAGGACCAACTGAGCAATTTGTCCCAGTGGGCTAGGAGCAGGAGAAACTCAGAAAAGCTACATGCCAGCCACAGGCCCTACTGAGGCAAGAGCGTGTGGATGTAACACCGAGCATGGGTTTTCATTTGACCGAGGGAACAGCTTGAATCCCACAGGACACTGAACTTTAGGCCCCTCCGTTAACTTCAGATTGCACAGCAACAAGCTAGCTGAGAAGCAGACGTAGCTCACCAACACAGAATGTTATTTTGTCCTTTCTGGGGTAGATTCCAAAACACAGCTACTACTCAGCTGAAAACGTTTGCCTGGAATGGAGATTTGTGCCTGGAGAACCCCAGTTCAAGCACTCAGCGACTCCCAGAGGAACTCTACTTCTCCACACTAAAAAGTGGCCCTTTCTGTCACCAGATCTTAGAAGTGTACATACGCAGTCTGTGGATTCTCCATGGGGCCCGGCTGATTATTATCTCCTCAAGCTAATGGCTAATACTAAACTTGATGAGGGTACTAATATAGTTCCTTCTGTGCATAATTACTACCTCACTTACATCTCACAACTCTCTGAAGAAGGTCTGCAATTACCTTTGTTTTGCAGGTAAGAAAACCTCAAACACAGTGAGGTTAAGTAGCTCAGCCATAGTCTCGGAGGTAAGTGGGAGGTGGGGTTAAGAGTCGGCACGGGCAGTCGGGCTCAGAGGCTGTGCTCTGTGCCTCTGCACTACACTGCTGTTCCATGGGTGTCGCAGACTATGCTACATACTTTGTAGTATCATCTCGCTTCATTATTGCAACAACCCTATGGCATGGGAACCAGTACTCCTGGGGAAAGGAAACTCCACACAAATTAAAGGGTGAGCCAGGGGTGTCACTCAGTGGGAGAGCACTTGCCTACATGCACAGTTGTAGGCTCTACTCTTGGCGGTGCAGAAAAAGAAGGGAGAAAAAAATTGATGTGATTTAACTCAAGTCATGCATCTTGTAGGCAACATGACTAAAATTCGAACACAGAGACTTTTATGATTTGCTTGGCAGACGTGTTATATGTGAGTGACTATCTTGGCTTCCTGGGCTCTTGGGGGACCTTGATGACAGTGGGCAATGCTCACCTGCAGTGGTGTGAGGGCCTGAACTGGAAGCAGCCTTCTGTGGTCAGAACAAATGACAGGACTCTGGTACAGGAGTTCAGCCACCCATCTCATCTTCACCACAGAGACTTTCTGTGAATGATCAAGCCTTTGTTTCTTTGTGGAAAATAGGAAAGAGGAAAGAGGAAAAGAGAATACTGCTACTGAAGACAAAAAATTAAAGAGGGCCAATGAGAGAAAAATTCAAAATAAAAAAATAGTCGTTTGGGAGAGATGAATGTGAAAAGTGTCAAATTATTTGTAGGCTTAGAATTTAAATATAAACATACTTAGCTTATAGTCTATCTGGAAATAAGAAAAGGCAGTATGTGAAGTGGGCCTCACAAGCGCCCAGGTGAGAGCAAGCATTTCTCATCAACTGGAAGTGGAACTTCCAGAGGAAAGTGACAGGGAACAGAAAGTTTTGTGCAGAAGCCACATGATTGGATGGAAGTGGGATGTGAGAAAAAGGTGGGTCTCTAATCAACAATTCACGCAGCTCTCCAGGGCCAGACCAAACACACCTTTTGTTTGCTGGAGGTGTGGGAACAGCATGGACTTAGGAGTCACGTGGGGTGAGTCTGGTACCCAGATATCCACGACCTATGAGACCTCACTTTCCTTCTGATCCTAGGGAGGAAAACTGTACCTTGCAATGGGGAGGACCTTGTGGTTGTCGTTGAGGTGACTCACCGCAGACACAGATGTTCCTGGTGTTTAGGATTAGGGGATAGTCATGGAGAAGACTTGTTTTTGAGGGTAGAATTCTTGGAAAATTTTCAACCTCTACCTGGTGACAGCAAGTGGGAACCACAACCTCCCTTCACATGCCATTCACGTTTGGAGATAAGCGACAAGGGAAGAAGTCGGGTTCCTGCCACCTGGGCTCGCACCTAACACATACTCAGGAGTACCTAGCGGTGAAAGTAAACGTGGGCTTTTCTGAGGTGAAGTAGGGCAGTGGGTGAAAATGTGAAACAGACGCCTAGGAAAGGAGCTACGACAGAGGTTTCTGCCCAGATTCATCTGAAGCAGTAAGTGTGGATCAGGCTGCAGAGAAGGAGAATCAGGAACAGCACAGTCATGTAAGGTGAAGCATTGGCCCAAAGGATCCAGTAGAGAGAAACGAAGGAGAAAGTAGAAGGGCTACAAGGTTGAGAAGCCAAGAGAACAAACTACTGACTTACTGGAAACTCAGAAGTCTCCCTGGTTCATCTTAGTTCCTCTCGTCTGGATACACAAACACTCTCAGCCTCACTAACTTACAAGTACCACACTTGCTAGGGCTGAACTTGTCAGATATCCTCTGGGAAAATGGGATCTGGAATGTGATGTCCTGTATGCCAGTGATGGTGAGGAGGGGAAGAAACGCTGTCGCCTACGTGTATGACTTCCGGGCCACAAAGCTCTGCCTCAGAGATTTCCTGAAAATGTACTAAGCTTATATAAGCTGACTCCAAGTGCTATAGTTTGGATGTGGTATGTACCCCAGAGGTTCATGTGCTGGCAGCTTGGTCCCTGGTGGGGCAATGTTGAGATGTTAAACCCTCAAGAGGTGGAGCCGATGGGAAAGAATTAGGTCATGGAGTGTTCACCTTAGGGAAGGACTGATGCTGGCGTGTCACAAGGGGGGGTGTCAGGTCTGGTAGTGACAGACTAGTTCCCAGAGGGCAGGTTGTGATATTAAGTGAGTTGTCTCCTGTGTGTCTTGCCATGTGTCCACCCTCTCTTCCCACACCCACACTCTCACCATTGCGATGCCATCTGGTATGAGGCCCTCATCTGAGTCAAGAAGATGCTGGCATCATACCCTTAAGCTTCCAGAAGGCTGAGCTAAATAAACCTCTTTTCTTTATAAAGTGTACAGCCTTGGGTCTTTTATTATAGCAGCAGAAAATGGACTAATACACCAGAGTACCACTGCCAAGACAACAATGTGAGGAGATGACTCAGAGAGCTGAGATGTGTAAAATTTCCACTCTTTTCACAAAATAAGGAAAGCAATAAATATTACAACCCACATTTATTCTTATTTTAAATTCTTCACAGTTGTGGAGAAAATTTCAATAATGATATCCCTCTCTAGCCCTGATCCCTGTATTATTCTTTCCAAAGACAATTAAAATTCTCACTGTTTACTGGTTCCTTCTAGAAATGTCTTGTATATATGCCAGGATGTGTATATATCTATTTTCAATATAAAGATGGTAATGTACTAAATAACTTACTTTTTTAATTTAATAATACACTTTCATTATTTTCCCAGAAAGGATTCATAGATGTGCCATATTATTTTAATGACTACATATTATTCCTTTTATATATTCACTATAGTTTATTTAGCCATTTTCTACAACATAAGTATGTAAGTTCATTTCAGCTTATTATTATGAAAAAATTATATGAGGGGGCTGGGGATTTAGCTCAGTGGTTCCGGCGCCTGTCTTGCAAGCGCAAGGGCCCAGGTTTGATCCCCGGTAATCACATACCATACTGGGCATGGAGACTTACGCCCAGCAGCAACCAGTACCACATACCACAATGCCGGACGTGGTGGCTCACGCCTGTAATCCCAGAACTCGGGAGGCAGAGGCAGGAGGATTGCTGTGATGTGAGTTGGAGGCTGAGCTCAGGGCCAGCCTGAACTACAAGGCGAGACCCTGTCTAAAAAAAGAAAGTATTATATGATTCATATCTTTGTATATATACACATGTGTAGGTATTCCTAAAAGTGAAATTTCTGAATCAAATACACATGTATACTTTCTATTTAAATATTTACATCTTCACTACTAATTCAAGAGAGTGACTTTCTCTCCCCACACTGTTACCAAAATAGTGTGGCCTCAACATTTGAGACCAGTCTTTGCTAAGTGCCTGTTGTGTTGTCACATTTTGCCTAAGAGTTCTTATTTGAGACAATTTTACTTGCAGAAAAGGGACCTGGGCTCCTGACGATCCAGGACCTAGCCCAAGGACAACCGTCTGTGACTCTAGGTCTCTAGTCTTCTCCTCGCCATGCTGAATGAACACCCTTCCCCTTACGCTCGTTCCTTACACTCCAGGGCAAGAAGAGGAGAAAGTCTCTCCACGAAGCCCGTGTGTGTGGGACACTCCAACAGCATCACTCTTCTGCTTTCCCACTTTTGATCTTTTTCTAAAAGATTTGCCCTTTCACTGATGGCCAAGGATCACAGAGACAACATGACTCTCCATGTAATAATTTCTGATACTGGGCCGGGGAGTTAGCTCAGTGGTTCCGGCGCCTGTCTTGCAAGCGCAAGGGCCCGGGTTCGATTCCCCGGTAACCACATAACAACACTGGGTGTGGAGACCCACACCCAGCAGCAACCAGTACCACATACCACAGTGCCGGATGTGGTGGCTCACGCCTGTAATCCCAGCACTCGGGAGGCAGAGGCAGGAGGATTGCTGTGATGTGAGTTGGAGGCTGAGCTCAGGGCCAGCCTGAACCACAAAGTGAGACCCTGTCTCAAAAAACCTAAAAAAAAAAAAAAATTTCTGATACTGATATAAAATTGTTAAAAGACAAATATAATTGGACTTAACGCAGTTTACAGTATCATTCTAGGTGATGCGGTTTCCAGGGAGACTTTCTAGTGTCAAAATAGGAATCGTGTGTATCCCAGAATCAGCTTGTCTGGTTTTTTACTGTGGATGCAAAGACAAATTGTTGTCTCTCTGCAAACAAACCCCTTTCATCTCTCAGTCTGAGATCTGAAGCAGAAGTGTCTCCTTTCCCATCTTTGAATTGGTGTACGCTGACACACATTCCCTCAGCGCTCCAGAGAACATGCCAGGAGATGTTCTCAATTATGGGGACGCTCAGCTAGCAGATGTTAAGGGGTTGGTTAAACCTTTGGAGAAATCACCTCGAGAGAAGAGGAAATAAAATCAAAGATTACTATGAAACGTGGAGATTGTGGGCTAGGAGGAGGGCATGGGGAGGAGGGGCAGGGAGGAGGGAGAGAGAGTACGAGGAAGAGAAACTGGTGAGAATAAACGTGCATTTAGAACAGCAGAGAGAGAAGCGTGGGAGCGTGGTTTTCAGCTTTAAATATCTGCCTGGCGTCTTGCTGCGCACCAGGGTTCAGAGATGTGGGCAGAGGGCGAATCCGAGGGGCTCCAAACCCTGGGAATAGTGGTTGTCGTGTGCTCCTCTCTGAAACTTTTGCACTACCTCGGGCTGATTGACTTGTCAGACGGTAAGCGAGCCCCTGAGCTTCTTCGTTTTATATGAATGTGTTTACCTGAGCGGGTTGTTGTGAATGTAGTTTAGAAAATACGCGGAAAGTAGCGCGGAGACTCAGGGGATTTGAAAAAGGCGGGCGGAATTGGCACTGTATAGATCCCCGCCTTCCTCCCACTGAGCGGGCTGGGAGGGGCGCTGTCCTTGGTGTTGAAACGTGGAGTCTGGACACTTAGGGTCTTCTCTGCCCCTTTCTGCGCAAGTGGGTCTCTGTGGACTTTCACTATGTGAGACTAGCACAGTACGGCTCAATCCTCTTCTAAGGTATCTTATTAGTATTAGTAATTTTGAATAGAAACCAACGACTTCTGATGCTGAGCAGCTTTAGTGATAAAAAATGAAAAAATAAAAAAATTTGAAAAGTGATTAGGAAGATCAGGTGGAGGTAAAAGTGTTTGTAAAATGCTAATCAGAACTCCTGACAACTTGAAAACATTTTGGCAGGTGCTGGTTGCCTTCTCCAATCTTGACTGTCAGGCCTCATAAGAAAACAATCCCACCACCTAGGACATCAGCCCTTTACTGTCTTGAGAATGTAGTTAGACATGCAGGCTAGCCATACTCTTTCGGACTAGAAACTTAGTGGCTTGGGGCCTTTGAGTTCCTCTCTTCTAATTATGCATAAAATTTCTACTAGGTAAACTATAGTCCCCTGCCCCTTAGTATGCAGAGCACAGGAACATATTGTTTCTTACTGTGTTGAGTAATGATAAGGAGACAGAAGTGTTAATTGTACTGATGTGATCAGTAAGGAATATATATATGTGTGTGTGTGTGTGTGTATGTGTGTGTGTGTGTGTGTGTATGTGGGTGTGTGTGAATATAATATATAGGAATATAATATATAAAAATATATATAGGAATATATAATATATATAAATATATATCAAATTGATCAACATATATAATGTTGAAATGTCCCTTGATCATTACACACTATACAGCTGTATCAAATTATCACATTATAACCCATAAATGTACACAATTACAACTGCATACAGTCAAGGAACAAGTAAAATAATATGTTAAAAGTCATCCCCCAAAATTAATGGCTTGACTTCCAAAGTTGAAGCAGTTTAAAAAATGAGTTTTTCTGTCCTTGTTGTCCCAAATAGAATACAGTTTGCCTATATGATTTTTATCACATAAAATTAGGCTACTGGAAAGATTTCAAATTTTATAAGCAATGTACTAAACAATACCCTCCTACAACAATATATATTCAATGTATAGAGATATACAATGTTTATTCAGTGTGGTTTCTTTCATAAGTACACTGTGCTGGCAGAATTTCTCTTCCAAGACAAAACTGTACATAATAATGAAATATGTTTTCCAACAAGGATGGGCTAAAACACCAATCAAAGCTAAGGGGAATCAAAATGGAGATTACTGAAAGAACTAAAACTAGAAATCCCATTTGTGTGAACTGGTTCCTGTTTAGGGTTCTTCCTTAAATAGCTGGAAGTCATCCTATTACAGTGATACATATATACCAATGTTTATAGCAGCACAATTTCTAATAGCTAAATCTTGGAAACAGTTTAGATGCCCTTCAATAAGTGAATGGATCAAGAAAATGTGATATTTATACACATTTGAGTACTGTTTTGCCATATACAAGAATAAACTAGAAGCCTTCATAGGTAAATGGGTGCACCTTGAGAACCATACTATTAAGTGAAATATATCAGACATACAAGCATAAATATCATGTGGTTTCTTATAGGAGAAATCCCAAACATAAACAGAGCAAAACAAAACATAGATTATAGTAAGTATGAAGATTGTGTTCAGATAGGAAGGAGAAACTAGAGATGGAGGGAGGTGGAAAGAGGAAATGGAAACAGGATAAAAGATTGAAAGAAAAAATGGAAAGAGAGCTTTTGCAAATGAGAAGAGGATGAAGAGATAAAAGAAGTAGGAGGGGTGGACAGAGGGACAAAAATAATTATGAGTATTATATACATGCCCCCCACTCCTCACAATACATATGATCATTGTGTACTGCAAACCTGTAAAATAAAAATGTATTTAAAACTGAACTATATGATAATATAGTTGGATAAGCCCTGGATTTTCTCTTCATGATCTGTCTCAGTTTATTCGTGATCAAGTCACTTCTTACAAGATGGATCTCAGTTTCTTTATGATGACTTTTAATGTCTGATTCATTCTGACCTGACATTTCTTACAGTTCTTGACTGACCTACACCCCCCTTTGAACTCAGTCTAATAGATTAGGATGTTGAGGCTCTGTGTCTCTCATTCTGCTGGAGCCAGACCAGTTTTGCTTTATTTTTTTTTCATGTGTTAGTCTTGAACGTAGGGATCCATAGACTTTACTTAGAATTTACTGATTATTTGATTATATAACCTTGACTTCCTGAGATTTTGAAAGCTGTAGACATGCAGAAAACTTTTTCTTCCTTATAAATCACCTGAGCTCTAACAGTCTGGAAGGTTTCCCTTCCTGGCCCTTGGATTCTTAGTTGTGTTCATTCAAAGATCTAGATTCGGCTTACCCATCCACAATGATTGAATAAAACCCCTGATTGCCACTAGATTCTAAGAGAACATATTCCAGCCCTATTCAGAGCTTTAGAGGAGCTACTCAGAGGTTAAAGATTAATATAAAAGCTGCCTACTTCCTTTGAAGGATAAAGCTGAAAAGTATTGTCTTGCTCTCCCTATGTCTTTTAGTATACATCTCCCTTCTACTATACTTTCTCAAAATTACAGGTTTTTAAATTTTATTATTAGAAAAGATACCAATCATTCATCTAACATTATAGTAATGAAGATGTTTAAGATAAAAAATAGAGAGTATGTGCTTAAAACTACCTCTAGGAACCCTAGGTGAGAGAAAAGAAAGATATTAACATGTATTCAACACCTACAATAATGCCAAGTCTAGTGCTAAGTGCTTTTATATCCATGAGCTAATATAACTTTCAAAATAAATAAGAAAAATACTTTAAATAACACTAGAAGGTAAGTACCATTGTCCCTACAGATTTAGAGAAGTTAAGTAAAATTTCCAAAGATGTAGCAATAGCAAAGTGGAGGTGCTTGTCTCTAAAATTCCCCCTACTGTTCTGTATACCAAATACCTCAACAAGGGAGCCAGTTCCGGAAGGGTCTGTGATCTACCATTAAGCCTATACCAGATGTAAAGCCCTCACATACGGCGCCATTTTCTGTGTGTGTATGACATGGGAAACTCTGTTCACAGATTGGGGGGCTGAGGAGACAATACCTGACTAAGACATTTGAGTCTAGTGTGTGGAGTCACCCTGAAGACAGCAAAGGAAATGTTCCTGAGGAATCCACCAGTAACATTTTTTTAGAATCTTGTCTTAATAACTTATTCTTCAGGGGTGGTTTGGAACTGGTATTGAGATACTGGGCGCAGAGTCAAAAGAGTGGCATTCCAATGCCAGTTGTGCCGGTTGTTAGTTTTGTGACTGAGCAAGTTTTTTCATTCCCCCTAAAGCCCCTTTTTTATGTAAGATAGAGAAAGGGATTTGATAATTGCATTAACTTCCCAAGGCTCCATAATAAATCACTAGAGTCTGTGTAGCTTAAAATCATAAGAATTTATTCTTTCACAGTTTGGGGGCTAGAAATCTGAAATCCAAGAGTTACCAAACTCTCCTGGAGTCAGAAGCTCCCTTGCCCTTTGCAGCTTTTTCTTAACTCCAGTGTCCTTCGGCTGGCTGCAGCATCATCCACTCTCAGACTCTGTCTCCACACAGCCCTATTCTCCCTGTGTGTCTGTATCAGCATATAGCGTTTTCCTCCTCTTACAGAGACACTGGTCACATCATAGTAGAACTCACCCTAAGAACCCTTTTTAGCTCGGTTGCGTCGGCAAATACCCCATTTCCAAATAAGATACCTGGAGCTAAAATCTTTTGGAGGGACACAGTTTTTAACAATTAGAGGGGTAGAATTCAGTTTATCACAAGAGCAGTGAGATGCTTACTGTAGTTGTAAGGATTAAAAGCAGTGATGCATGGGCATGTGCCTAGCTTCTTCACTGTCCCACAGCAGGTCCTTCATAAATGCTTCATTCTTTATTTGGCCCTAAGGTGACACCAATCAAAGCAATGCATTATTCGTTAGGAAGAAAGATAAAGCCCGTGTTTTGCGTCTGTGATTTAAAGCCTGCCAGTCCCCTTGGGTAGTGATTCTTCCCTTTGTATTTGAAAGTTGCTATTGAAACATCTCATTTGGGAGCACAGGGATAAGCTTTGTCCTGTGTGCTTGACTGTCAGGCATATCCAGGCTTCATCAACAGGGCCTAGTGATCAACCAAGTCAGCCTGAGTTCACCAAAGTGGGAATAGATGCTACAGAGAGAAAGAGATCAAGACGGGGCCATAGAGGAGACAGACGCGTAACACAGTTGAAAGTTCCAAGACCATTTCTCTCTGTGAGTTCTATGCCTCTCCTCTCACCTGCTGCTAAGTTGGTCAATTTCTCTCAATCTCACCCTCACATAAAGACAGTACTGTTCATCCAAAGTGCCGTGACTTCATAGTAATTAGGTACATCTGTTTAAGGAAGAGGAAATTTTACTACATCTTGGGCTATCATTTGTTCATGAAATCAAGAATCCCAGTCAAAGTTAATGGCAATAATAGTAATTAAAATTCTTGGGAAATAATGAGAGTCCAGGTATGACCGTTGGGTCCTTCGCATCAGTTTTCTGTGCATTGTGAACTGCATGAAGTATATTGTTTTACGCTATTGGCTTGCAAAAGCCACTTGATGGCAAAACATTTGAAGTAGGATTCTTAGCAGCCAACACCCTACATTATCAGGTGTAGCCATTTCTCTTTTTTTTTTAATTGAAATCTTTATTGGTGCATTACATATACATGTCATGATTGCACTCCACAATGGGAATTTGTACCAGTATAAGACACAACTTAATTCTCATTTTTTTCCCATAGCCCTACCATTTCTTATAATCTCAGCACCAAGTAATTCACAGCTTAGGAAGCCCTGGCACATCCAGTGTTTGAGCTGGAAACCAGCATAACCCTACAAGGTACAATGGCTTAGTGCTATTTTCAAACCACATTCCTAGTTTTACAGCTGATATTCTAGAGTTTTTAAGGCAAAGCCATGTGACTAGGAAGTTGTAACTTCAGGACTCATTCAGATCTCTAAGTCTAATTCCAAAGCACTTTCTGGCATCCAAGGACAGTCAAACACATGCTTAAGCTGTGCCTGATACATTCGGAGCATCATTATGTTCACTCCGTGAACGCCTGTGCTATTCCTCCTGTGAAATGCTGCGAACCTAATGCTGTTTGGTTATAATGAGCTGAATAATGGCTACCAAACATTCAGCCTTAATCCCTGGAACCTGTAAATATGACCCTATGCGGGAAAAAGTTTTTTTTTCTTTTTGTTTTGCTTTGTTTTTGCAGATATGATTAACTTAATGACCATAGGATGAGAAGATTATACTAAATTGTCTTGGTGGACTCTAGATCCCATGGTGAATGTCCTAAAAGAGAAATAAGTAGAGACTAGATGCAGAAGAGGACAAGGTAGTACGAAATGGAAGCAGGGATTGGAGCGACATGGCTAAAGCCAAGGAAAGCTGGCAGCCCACAGAAGCTGCAGGAGGCAAGGAATGAGTTTCCTATGAACCTCTAAAAGGAGAGATTGCCCTGAAAACACCTTTCATTTCAGAGATAATGATGTTCATTTCTCTCTAGTTCTGAGAACAAAATTCTATTAGTTTAAGCCATTGATTTATAGTGGCTTGTTATCATGGCCTTTGGAAATTAATAAATAGCTGTTTAAAAACATTTCTTCACTTATTACAATAGAATATAAAAATAAAACACACGCACTTACAAAAAAATCCATACCCCAATGCTCAGTAAACAAAATAACCCAAGGGGATTACTTTTCTACAATCTAGGCCCCAAAACTCTCTCTTCCTTCCCTGTTTTTCTATTTTCTACCTCTAGACTGGTTAGTTATTTTAGTTCATCTGTAGATGTAGTTACACTTTCAATGATAACATTTCATCTTTGTTTAACTGTTAACTTTAAACAGTGACTATTACTTATCCTTTCTGAAATAATCGGAAGGACTTTTACTTCCTTTGAGTTTTCTCAGCTTTCTAATTTTTAGATCTGTTCATCAGCTGAGCAGTTTTACATTGCCAAGGTTCTCCCAGAATTCTCTACTTGTGTGTAACTGTCCTCCTCCAATCAGGGCTCGTTCTGTATTCAGGAGTCATCTCAGCCCTTCTGACATCAAAGAGATCCAGGGCTACACAGACCAAGGCCCATTGTTCTTCTTTGAGCCACAACACGAAGATCCCAAATGTGACAAACCAGATAAACAGGCCCCAGATCCTCTGCTCCCTGCCCACCTGTCCCGCAGAACCATCCTGTACCTGAGAAACCCCCCTCAAATGCGGCACAAAAGACGCTAGATTTCATAGCCCGTATCATGCTGTCAGTTCTAGCAGACATGATAAACCTTTGAGTTTCCTTTCTCTATTCCAAATCACAGATTCTGAGAAAATGAGAAAGAGCCACATATAACTAAAAGTAATCGCATTTAATAACACTGAACTTTTTTAAAGAAAAACTACTCAATTCACCTGCTTTTAAATTCTTTTTATTTATAGTCCATGATATAAGTAATAGAAAAATGGGTGCTCAATTTCAGAACAAATCCTTACAGTCCAGATGCTGTAAAAGTGCCCACTCCCTGGCTCTACTTCGCATTCCCACTTTTTTTTTTGAGACAGGGTCTCACTTTGTAATTCAGGCTGGCCCTGAGCTCACCACGCCCGGTAATATTAGGACACCAGTGTTCAGAAGCCAGAGATAATGAGGCTGCCTCCTGGGTGCTGACATACAAGGCTCATAGCCTGCTTTTTAAGTTAGGGAAAGTGAATATAAAATATATTCATGCAGATTCATGTCATTTTCAACTGCAGAAATAAAGAATATGGATCAGATTAGAAAATGAGAAAGAAACAGTCACACATGGCAGAGAAGGAGAAAGGGGTGAACATTTGAGAGTGCATTAACAGGAAGGAGACTGAGTCGTCCCAAACCATGCCATCAATTCTTCATGTTTTTTTCTGGTGTCCCAGTCAGCTGTTCCCTGTACTCTTTTGCCTTTAGGAGCTGGCTCATGAACCGAACAGTTCCCCAATTGTGCTGTCTCTGACTCGCCCCTTGATCTCTGTACTGCACAGGAGAGTCGCAGTAGGTGCCATGGACTTGAGCTATGCCCCGGGCACTATCCCTACTAGATAAAACCAGGCCCCAGCTGAACCCAGGCTGGCATGTCCACAGACCTGCACAAGGGAACTATCTAGTCACTTTCCTGGAGCCTGGGGAGCTGGCCAGGCAAGGGTTTTCTGAAATAAGAGTTCAGGGTCCCACACATAGACCTCGTTGAGTACATTCAGCACATTACTCCATTATCCCAAGGTCCTCGGGATGAGTAATGCTGCAATGTCCGTGGCCCTTTGTCCCTCAAGGCAACAGGCACAGAATGAGAAGTCAAGGCTTTGCACAGATTCCCTTTCTGCCTCCTCCTTTCTGCCTCCCCTTTTCCTCTCTGGGCCCCACCCTCTGTCTCTCCAGTCCTAGGGGCCCAAGACTCTATCTCTCTCTTGCTCCTTAGGGAACCTGTCCATCTTTTCCCTGACTTTTTATTTTATCTTGGTCTGTCTGCATCAGTGTTTGTCCAGCCCATGTCCCATTCTTTGTGGGTTCTACTTGCCCTTCAATTGTTCTAAAATACGGATTCATACATAAGGCAGCTCTTTGGTCAGTGAATAAGGCTGGGTAACATCTTTTTTTGTTGTTGTTTTAAAAATTATATTACTAATATAACATACGGACTATTCGTTGCTTTAACAAATGCATATTTTGGAAGCTGGAGAGGAGATAGTTAAGGTGACATGGTTCTCTCCAGCAGTGATTCCAGACAGAGCCTCAGTCTCAGAGGGGAAGTTGGTATGTCACAGACAGAGCGGCGCACCAACTCCTGGTCAGGAGGCAGTGTTTGTGTTTTGCCTACCATTCTCTCTGGAAATGTACTCTGCTGTGCAGAAACTCACTCTGTAAGTCTGTAAAATGAGTGGATTGTAAGCTCCTCCCCTGGTGTCAGAGGTGAAGGGTGAGGCAAACTGTCCCGGCAGAGTCCCCACTGGCTGTGACCCTGGGTGTGAAAAACTCCGAGTCACTCAGCTGCAGACAGGAAGGACAGCTGGAGGCCCAGCCAAAGAGGGGCTGAAACAAAGGGAAAGATCCTTTAGGTTTTTCAAGAGAAAAAGAATATGACCGTATTAAATGAATAGGTAAATATACTAAACCCTTACCAAGCAAAGTTTCTGGTAAATATTATTTACTTCATAGAATTGTCCCTCAGTACCTTGCAGAGATTGGATTCCCAGAGATCCTGAAGGATCTGAGAGTGTCCAAGTCCCTTACATAAAATCACAGCATTTATATATAATCTGCACACATCCCCTACTTTAAATCATCCCTAGAGTACTTTTAATCCCTAGTACAGCATAAATGCTATGTCATTAGTCATGTGATATATTGTTTAGGAGATACTGACTAAAAATTATGTGTATATTTTCAGTACAAGTGCATTTTTTTCTTTTGAATATATTTCTGATCTGTGATTAATCAAATTTATCGATGTGGAACTTACAGAAACAGAGGGCCCACTGTATTTGGTATTTAATTTAATCCTTATGTCTATAAACTAAAGCATTATTTCCCCATTTTACAGGTTAGCAGTAAGAAGTTAAGCCACTTATTTAGGATCACACAGTTTATTAGGGACCTGGGATTCAAACCCAAGAATTCAAGTTCCAAAGCTCAGGCTCTATTTGAGAAGTACGGAGATAAGAGATTTTTGAACAAAACCTGGGCCCCACCCAAGGGCGCGACTGAGACACACACTAAGCAGAATGAAGGGTCTAGCTGAAGAGTCAGAATGAAGAGATGAGTGGATATGATGTATTTAGGGCGTTTGTATTGTTTTGCTAAATCAATAGCAATCTTCATTCCACTCCGTGGTACTTCTCTCTCTCTCTCTCTCTCCCTCTCTCTCTCTCTCTCTCTCTCTCTATTGGTAGATTGATTTTATTGATTTTATTGGTACATTTTATATACACATCCTGATCATAATCAACATTGAAAATTTGTACCAGTATATGACACAACTTACTTCTCATTTTTTCCCATTTCCCCACCCACCCCCTGCCCTCTGTATACATAAGTTTTGTTTCCTTTTTTAACATTGTATTTCCTCCCCACATTATATACCCCAACCCACTTTACCATTTGAATATTTTCTAATTTCACAATATACTCTAGAACTCTTTTATATCTACCTTCAGTTTCTCATACCAAAGAAAAGATACAATGTTTACACATCTGTGACCTATTTATTTCACTTATGAATATATCCTTAAGGTATGTCCATTTGAGTAAAAATGACTCAAAATTATCATTCTTTATGGCAGAGTAATACTCCATTCTATAAAGAACCACATCTTCTATATCTAGTCTCCAGTTGATGGGCATTTGGGTTGTTTCCAAGATTTAGCTATCACAAACTGAGCTGCTATAAATATTGGTGCACATATGTTGCTGTGATATGAATCTTTTCATTCTTTCATGTAGATACCTAGCAGGTAAAGAGCAGGGTCAAATGGGACCTCTAATTCTAGTTTTTTGAGGAATCTCCACACTGATTTCCACAGAGGTTGTACGAGTCTACATTCCCACCAGCAGTGGAGAAGGGTTCCCTCCTCCCCGCAGCCTCACCAGCGTGTGTTGCTGGCTAATCCTGAGATAGCAGCCATTCTTTGGGGAGTGAGATGAAATCTTAGTGTTGTTTTCATCTGTATCTCTCGAATGATCAATGATATTGAACATTTCTTCATATGCTTCTTAGCTGCTTTTACTTCTTCTGCTGAAAAGTGTCTTTTGTGCTCTTCTTTTAAAAAAATGCAAAAACTTTCCTTTGAATACAAGGCCTGCAGTTTGCAGGGGGAGGATCTGTGACTGGTCAAATTTATCGATGTGGAACTTACAGAAACAGAGGGCCCACTGTATTTGGTATTTAATTTAATCCTTATGTCTATAAACTAAAGCATTATGTCTATAAACTAAATGGGAGGTTTGGGGGACACTTAACTTGTGATTACAAGGACTTTGTTGGCTCCATTCCTCCTCATAGCCTCAATACCTTGAGGGTACTCTCTGAGTACAGAATACATGCTCAGCAAGTGCTGACTAAGTGAACAAATAACTAATGATTGAGAAGCTCAAGCAGAAATTTATCTCTATCATTTGCTCCCATTTGGAATCCAAGGCAAAAGCTTCCAGTTTCAGCAGGATAGAATCTACATCGTGCAACACATATATGGTTATTTCTTGCACATTTTTAGTGGGCTTTTGTTTTTCTCCAAACCCTGCCTCCTTTTCCAAACTCCTCTATCCCTTTGCTAATATCACACTACCTATTTACATGAGGTTGTTAATTCCCTCTGTCTTTCCTTGGAATAACCCCTTGATACTTCAGAAAATCTTCCAAGAATAAGGGAAGTTCTGTAATTGACAAAAAGATCATCACTAAATGCTGGTATATGAAGGGATTAGCACTCAAACCCAGTACCAGCCAGTGCACAGCATGGGACCCAACAGTCCTTTCCAGTCCTTTTCAGCCTCCAGTTAACAACAGACCCTGGGTGAGCTTCTCAGTGGACTTAAACTCTGGCCTCAGGGCCAACCTTCACTTTCTCAAGGATCACTTTAACCATTGTGAGGTCAGAGGGTTGAATTAGATCAGAGATTCCCAAATTATGACCAGTTGTATCCCCTTAAGGACCACACTGTGGGGTTTGGGGAAGGAAAATACAATCTTCTGTTTGAACCTAGACATCTGCTTTTATCTGCTTCACACGCTTAGTTTCCACACATGATTTCCTTCAATTAAAGAATTCCTTACCCTGAGAAGTATTTGAAAACTACTAGATGGTAACTAAGGTCTGTCCAACTTTGAATGGTGCCATAATTCTATTTTATTGATTGAAGGAGACACATAATATACTTGCTTTCAAGGTGGACAGAGACATATGACCCAGCCAGGGCCATAGCATCCCTCTGCTGCACCTCTATCATCATGATAGCCATAGTTAAAGTCCTTAAAAATGCAATCTGTGGATTATATTCTGCACCTGATCGTAACTCCTCATAGAAACCAGAGCCAGCAGCAGCCACAAAACACAGAATGAATGAGAAAGATGTCTGCTCCTGTGGCTGCTAGAGTCTTAATAAGTTAAAGTGATTTCCAAAGTCCAACAACATGAGCTCATCAGACTTCTGGTTCCAAAAGATATGTTTTATAGAATCTCCAGCTGGACAAGATCTTAGGGGAAAAAAAAAAAAATCTGGTGTCATCAAAGTAATTGTAGAATTTGAGCTGAAGACCAGAGTTTAAACCCAAGCTCTACCATTTGCTGGCTTCTGACTTTGAGGTAAGAGACTTCATTTCCATGAGGCTTAGTTTCTTCATCTGTAAAATGAAAATAGTGGAATCTACCTTGCAAGATGTTGAGAGAATAAACTGAAACATATTATATGAGAACATTGGTCTCAGTGCTAAGACTATATAAGTATCCCAAGATGGCGCAAAGAGACAGGGTGAGTTATTCAGGATCTCTGCTCAGAGATCACACAATGATGCCTTATTGTCACTACCAGCCTGGCTCACCATTGCCATGGCCAGAGAGAGCCAGTGGGGGCCCCTCGACCACCTCCTCGGAACCAAGCCCCCCCATCCCCAAGGCACCAGTTTGCAAGGGCGAGGCCCTGGAGGGGGCGCTGAAACACCACTGAGACCTCACTCTCAGGAATTCAATATAGAAAACACATTAAGTCCTGTTTACATGGAACTGCTGTTTATAATTATTGCTCCCTATGGGATATTCCCCCACTGCTTCCTCCAATCCTGTTTTAAACTGCTCAACTAATAGAGCTTTCCCAGCTTCCCCTGGGAGACATTCGCTGATGCTAATAGAGACATAATTCAAAAATTGCTTGATATACATACCCTCAATTTTCCCCAAGAACCACCTAAGTAAAGATCCTCTAACATGCAACTTACTCATTGGCCAGAGGCAATTAAGCGTGTGTGGTATTAAATATTTAGGCTACTGTTCAGCCAGGTCACCATCAGGCCACAGCAGTCACAGCACTTTATCCTAAGAGCCACCCTTTGCTGCCAAATGCTAGGAGATGGAAGTAGACTGCCAAACGGGGCCTTGGAGGGGTGCTTCTCTGGAATCTCCACTCCAAGCTCTTCCCAGGCTTTTTAAATAAAACAAGGAGGTTGAAGAACATTCTCCAGGTCTAGATATGTGAAGCACCAGGGCCAAGCAGTCCCAGGAGTACTAGCTTCTGTCCTTCCAGTGTGTAAATAGGAAAAGGACAGCAGAAAGCAGATGTACACCTTACAGTACCGTGACACCACAATACAATGTTATGCGAACAACATTATGGAATCGCAGACTCTGAGATCTGGCCTCAGGACACTGGTGCAAGTGTGTGCTCTCAGCCTGACCCTGCAGGTCACTTCAGATTTCTGAGATTTACCTTGTCCAGTGGCAAACTGGGGTACTGTTCCATCTCCCAATGTTGTTGGCAGTTCAACAAATTGGGAAGCACTTAGTGTATCTTAATATAGCAAGTGTTCAATAAGCTTCCTTTTATACATCTTCTGTTTGCTAGAATTTGAATGTAGTGAGAGCGGCCATGCTGATCTGCTTGTTAAACAAATACATGAATGTTGAGCAAAGTCTAAACATCATAAAATTAGGTGATTAAAAGAAGTAAGCTAGGACCAATTAAAAGAAGTTCAACTTCCCCAAAAGTAATAAACTTAATGAAACTTGTTATCTCAAGAGGAAATTAATATAAATTGAAAATAGCAGAGGTTCAGCATGACTTTAGAGATGTTTCTGGAAACTGGATTCATAACTGATTAATAAAATAAAAATATAGAGGGAACTGCCCAACGCTGGGAAGTACGAATCCTGTGTTCCTCTCCCCTCCTTTCTACTGCAAAAGAAACTGAGGTCCAGAGAATGGAAATTCCAAGGTCAGAATTTGGAGATGGGCCCAGAACCCAAGCTTCCCATTCCCCTCCCTGGGCAGTGCCATTTGCCCATGTTGGCATTCCTAGAGACAGGCCAGCCCAGCTGTACATTATCCCTGAAAGATGGAGTCGGCCTGATAACCCAAAGCCTATCCTCAGTGCACCTTCCTCACCCAGGGATAGACGGGGAAGGAAGACCAGGACCGCTGCTCATCCCAGGTACTGTGTTCAGGGTATTCTCTGAGGCCCATAGAAACAGATGTCTTTCACTGACAGCCCTGTGCTGCCAGGTGGGTGAAGCGTTCGCAGGAGCCAGGTGGGGAGTGGGTGACAGGTTTCCGATCAAGCTCTCCCAATTCCTTGGGGGCAGCAGTCAGCTATCTCTACTTCTCTACCTTTACAAATGTAAACACCTGCCCACAAGCTCTGGATCATCAGGTACCAGTCTGAACTGACACGAATGAGCGTCCGTCAAACCCGAAATGCTGAGATATTTCAGTCATATAAAGAATGTGAAAGACCCTTTACCTTCCTGTGTCATAGAATACGAGCTATAGTTATTGCTGCAGACACTGTATCTTTTGCTTGAAGGAAGGAATACTGAACAGAAAGAGAAGAGCCTACGGAGGCACAGGCAGCCAGGGGGAGAGAAAGCAAGATGTGGGCCTGGCCCAGAAGGCTTCCATCTACATGGCTCCTGGACACACCTTAGCAGGAGCCA
Source organism: Petromus typicus (assembly GCA_004026965.1). Classification (NCBI taxonomy): domain Eukaryota; kingdom Metazoa; phylum Chordata; class Mammalia; order Rodentia; family Petromuridae; genus Petromus; species Petromus typicus. The sequence goes on from PVIR01010157.1 coordinate 46,988, forward strand.
TGGCGGAGAGCCCTGGCTCACTCCTGAGAGCGCAGACCCTCTGGCAGGTCCAGGAGCGAAGAGCCCAGCCTGGCCCCTCCAGATAACAGACGCCAGTGCTTGAGGACGGGAGAAGGCACAAGTGCTCTCAGCCAAAGACCTCAGCTTGTCTCCAGGACAGTCTTAACCGGAAACCTCATCTCGCTGCTGCCCACCTCTTCAGAAGTAATTTGCATGCTAATGTGGAAGAGAGACTCATGTGAAAAATAAATGAACGGTGGATCATGTATTTTGGCATATAATTTTGAATAATGTGGCCACCTTGTATTAAAGTCAAACATTCACATATTTTTAATAAGCCTGAGATATGTTTTCCATTGAACCGTAGATGGTTCATTTTTATTAACCTATACAGACACATTATGGGAGAAAAATTTTAATAGTCAAAGATAACTGAGAGTAGTTCCCATTTGGAGATCCTCAAACACTTTCTGAGCTCCAGGGGCTCCTTCCTATCATCCTAGGAAAAGGAGAGGGAGAGATGATCTCTGTCACCCTCTAACACATCGGGGGCTCTAGACCTTATCGGTGGTTAGAAAGCAGCAGTGACATGTAATTAAGGTTCAAATTCCAATACTGTCACTCAGTGACTAACAACCAAACCCTGATAACATAAAAAAATGAGAAATTAAAAAAATAATTCTCAACAGGCATGGTGCCTCCCACCTGTAATCTTGGGAGGCTGACGCAGGAGGATTGCCACAACTTGAAAGCCATCCTGGGCTACACAGTGAATTCAAGGCCAGCTTGACCACATGGCAAGACCCTGCCTCAAGAAACAAATAAATATTCTTATGAGGTTGGTTAACATAGGGTGTAAAATGCATTTAAAATACTACATTCTGGTAAGAAATTCTCTTAAAATGCCTTTGACTCTCAACACTTAGAATCATGGGAAACACTTGAAGTAGTTGCCCTATATATCTGTGTAAGTACTGTAACATTATACCCACAGAGACAGTAAATATGTTCTGGCCATTAGGCAGACATCCACAAGCCTGCTAAGTTAAGAGAATAAATAATCCTGAACTATTCCTGAAAAGATGAAACAGAAAAAGAGAACACGTGGCTGGTAATAGTTCTCCCAGGACTAGTGATAGGATTATTGACTCACGGTAGCCAAAGATAAGTCAGGACTATTAACCAAACTCTTGCTCTGTAACAGTTCAGTCACTGGGGGAAGGGAGGGGGACAGAGAGGCATGACAGCTTGCACTCAGCTTCCTCCGTCTCACAGTGTGTTGCCACCATCCACCCAGTTGCTCAAGCTTGCAAACCCATCCTGGTGCCTGCCGACCCTGTTCCAGCCACCCAGTCTGAACCCCATGTCAGCGAGGGCTCAGTGTCAGAGACGGTTTAGACTCCGCATCTCATTTGTCTCTATCAGAGTCAACATCTTCCTTTTTTTTTTTTTTTTTTAAGTTTTTTTTTTTTTTTTTTGAGACAGGGTCTTGCTTTGTGGTTCAGGCTGGCCCTGAGCTCAGCCTCCAACTCACATCACAGCAATCCTCCTGCCTCTGCCTCCCGAGTGCTGGGATTACAGGCGTGAGCCACCACGCCCGGCACTGTGGTATGTGGTACTGGTTGCTGCTGGGTGTGGGTCTCCACACCCAGTACTGTTAGGTGGTTACCGGGGACTGAACCTGGGCCCTTGTGCTTTCCAGACAGGCGCTGGAAACACTGAGCTATATCCCCGGCACTCAACATCTTGTCTTGCTCAAATCAAACACTCTCCTAGCTCAGCCTTCTGTATATGTTTTTTTAAAAAAAAAAAAAAATAAGATAAATTTGAAACTTCCATTAAAAGAGCCAGCACCAAACCCATGTAACTAAGACTTAGATTTCAGAGAGAGAAGAGAGAGAGAGAGAGAGAGAGAGAGAGAGAGAGAGAGATGTAAACATCCCAGAAGTCTCTGATTTGTTCCATTCATTCGGCATCCCCAAAAGGGACCTGCCAGCCTGACTTCTGACAGCACAGATCAATTTTCCTTGGTTTTGCTCTACATTTATTCATATTGTTAAGTGAGGGAGTTAATTCATTCATGCTGCTGTGTAATGTTCTTTGCAGCCACACTAACAATTTATCATCCGTTTTGTTGCTGGTGAACAACTGGGTACATTCCTAGTTTGGAGCAATTACAAGCTTTAAAGTTAAAAATTGTCCATAGGACGCTCGCTTACCCGACTACTCACTGCCCTGAACTGACAGCGCCTTCTCTTCTTGACAGCACCTTCCCTTCTCTGTCGTCCTCCTCCACCTTAATCCCCAGTTTAAGTCCTTTAAAAGTTCTTTTTCCACTTCACAGTCCTTGCACACGTGGCTCCCTCTTCCTCAAACTTCTTCTACTACTCTTTCTCATTTTTACAGTTCAGCTCATACGCCCGGCACAAATCCCCCCTCCCCCAACATGAGTCCTTCTGGCTTTTCTTTTTCACACTGCCCTGTTCCTCTTCTTGTGACCTGGAAGAACATCTGTAGTTCATACTCATCAGCGTGGTTGTCTGTACCTTTCTAATGTGTGTGCAGTGCTGGAAATGGAAGTCGGGATCTCACACAAGCAAGGCAAGTGCTCAGCCACTGAGCTTTGTGTGATTATATGATTCTTGTGTCCTTGCCGAAGAGAGGCCTGCTGTGCCCTCTGTGACTATGCTGCCAGGGTCTAGGTGAGAACGCAGTAGTTATTAAATAAAAGAGCGTTCTTCATATAGTGTGATGGGTGCTGGTGGCCGGAGGCGGGCCACACTGACACTGTCCATCTCAGCGGAAGTAGCCCTGGACACCAGATTCGAAAGAGGGCTGACATTGCACAGACCCAGCAGACACCGTGTGTGTTGGAGTCCCTGCAGATAGCACCCCTTAGAAGTATGGGATGCCAGGGAGATGCTTGACAGAAACTCAGGCCATCGTTTAGCAGAGAGGGAAGGTAACCAGGTGGCAGACGGAGGTAGCAATGTGTGTGTGTGTGTGTGTGTGTGTGTGTGGTTCCAACTGGGAAGTCATGTGAGGGAGACAGCGAAGATTTCCAGAGTGTGTGTGTGTGTGTGTGTGTGTGTGTGTGGCAGGGTGACAGCGGGGAGGGAGAGGCAGGGAGCAGGTCATCTAAGAGCTTGAGTGCAGTATTCAAGAGCCAGGCCTTTCCCCAGTAGCAGTGCAGAGTCCCTGGCAGCTTTACAGTGTGGACGTGATCGGATGGACTTTCTGCGAGTGCTCTGGAGACTTGTTCCTCCTCCAGGCCTTCTGCACAGAAAGTTCCCACAAAGCTCTTCCCTCGCCCACCCCCCTCACAGTTAGTCTCTCTCTGTCTCGTCTCCATCACTCCCATTTAGCAAGCCTCCTCCCTCGATGTGAAGTCCATCATTTCGCCTGGAAGCACCGTGGCACTGACCCAGGGCCCTGCCACTCTGTCCAGCAGCACCGAGCCCACAACTTTCATCACGGCTGAACTTTCACACTGTTGTCCCAGATTGTCAGTTTAGGTCCCTCGTGCACCAACCCAGAAGCTCTGGGGACAAGGACCGTGCCTGTCTATTCATCATTGTGATCACAGTACCCATCCAAGTGCCTGACGCCTACTAGATGCTCCATAAGTATATGCTCCTGAATGACCATTTCAGAAAGGCCTTTCTGCCTGCTTGTGCCGAGGACTCATAGGTTTGGGCCTCTGGGCTGGAGGCGGTACTCTGCATTAGTCTTGAGGAGAGAAGTCAAGTCCATGAAATGGACCCCTAGGCACATTAAAGCCCAATGTTTCAGCTCAGAGATGTCCAAGTAGGTGTTCTGAACCCATGTCTGTCTGGCGGAGGAGTCCAGCCCTCTAATACGTTCAAGAGCCCTGTCACTGAGGTTGCAACTGGGCCATAACCACTTTACAACCAGTGTAGCTGTCCCTCTGTGCACCAACACTCAGAAGGTGCCCTACAAGTACCTGAAGATAGTGAACCCCTAGTTCTTGGGAACCCCTGTTTCTGGAGAATCTGCTTCGGTTCCCATAGCAGACC